>VWZN01003126.1:285456-310697 GCA_013396955.1 Regulus satrapa
CAGATCATGGCCAGAAACCCCCAAATCGCCACCCTTTCTCTGCATTTTTCTGCATCTCCTTCTCTTCTGCTGGAAAACGGCCAGCAAGTTCAGGGGGAAATAAAACCATTTCTCTCCCTCTCCCAGTTCCTTGTGCTGATCCAGAGCCCTTTTCTTCAGTGTAGCGACAGCTCCTAATTTCAGAAAGTTTTGGACACAGGGTGTAGCATAGGCTCCGGGAAAGGAGCTGCATCCTGGGAGCCAGAGGCTGCTATTTTTGCTGTTTTGGGGAAATCCGTGTCTGGTTTTAGCAGCCCCTCCTGACTTCAGCACGGCTTTGCTGCTCTCCACACGCTGCTAAATCCAACACGCCCATGCGTGGAAGTGATTTCAGCATCAACACTTGCCGTGCTCCAGTGCTCTGGCGGGTTGAGGCATTTGTTTACTGGAGCATTGAGCTTGAAAAATGTAAGAGACACGGAAGGAGGGACAGGAGAGAGCAAGACACCAATCTCCATAGTCCCTTGGCTGCCAGGCTTGCATGTGATAGCTGCTCAATTTTTTATTTGGAACATGAATTTCAGGTGGGGTTAATCAGCGGGCAGTTGGAATTTAAAGCTGCATGTGTGCCGAAGTCGTTGGGATGTTCCCACACTTGAAGGGAGAGAAGTTAAATGGAAATGAGCCATTCCTTCCCGCTAAAAGCAGGTGAGGGTATGTGCATTTAGATTTAAGACTAGAGTCGGTAAATGTTTAGACATAACTCTCCCAGTTTCCCCTCTGTACTGTTCCAGTAAACCAAAATCAAGCCCTGATAGAAGCCCTGGATTCCCTCTGCGTTTTGTCATGATTCCTAACTTTCATCTGAGGTGGTGAGGGCTGCATTTCTCCTGTAGATGCCTGGAAGGTTTTGTCAGCGGCAGCCCAGTGTACTTAACCCAAATTCTCTGCTCTCTGAGGAGACGTGAGCCATCTGATTTGAGAACAATGGGACTGAAATGCATTATTTCCACTCATCTTCCTTCTAGGATTAAACTGATGCTCATTGTTACCATGGTAGGGCTAAAACCAGAGGATTATTTCCTATCCATATCTTTGGAGATTACACTTTTAACAATTCTCAGTGTACCTTACAGTCCTGCAATTATTCAGGCTATACCTTATCCCATCAGCCAAGTCAGGAGTAGAAAGACATGAATGTGGATGTGAAGTTCACCTGTGGGTTTTTCCTCATACATATATATAGATAGATATATATATATAGATAGATATTTACTTAACTAGTGGATCAATTTAAAAGTTAAAAGAACGAGGCAGCTGTTGTTGGGGGAGAAAGAAGAACCAAACCCCAAACTGTGTCAGGCTGCTCCTTCCCGGAGGATCTGGCTGCAGAAGTGGCTTTGCCAAGACAGGAAGGTTGTTCCATGGTTTCACTCCATTCCTCTGAGCACAGGGAAGCATCACACAACGTGAGGCAGGGCCCTGGGCCGGGGAGGGCTCTGGAGTGAATAAGCAAAGCAGCTGCAAGTCAGGTTTGAAGTGCGTTAATGGAAACCATTGCACAGCGTGTGAGCCGGCGCTCTCACGGCGTTAGCTGTGCAGAGGTTTAAAAAAAGACAAATGATGGAAGATCCGGGAGAGAAAGGGCAGTGCTGATGTGGACTGTGACGTGCAGAGGTCTTGCTGGGTGGCAATCTGGAGCCCTGGTCTTTTGTGGTGGGTTCAAGCTGCTTTAGAGCATCTCTGCATCTCTTTGCATTCATTTTCTGTCTTTAAATTAAGGACAGCAGTGATGCACTTGCTCGAGCTGGCAAATCACTTGTAATAAATCACTCAACATACTTCACTCCTATTTCTCTTTGGCAAACTGTCTAAAGCAAACTGGCTTTCTTTTTTTGGTTTGTTTTTTTGGAAGCCATTAGTTCTTCAAGTGGTTTTATTTGTTGAGTGATTGAAAGAAATCCAGTTCTGTCCCAGAACAGGGCATTATAACCATTTACACCCTCAGAGACCAGTGTGAGCTATGGTTTTGCTGGGATCAGTACAGGAGAATGATCCTCTCTGAACTGGAACAAGCTTCCTGGAAAAGGTATTTCACAGAATCACAGGATATTCTGAGTTGTAAGGACATATTTGATTGTAGTAATTTAACATCTCTGATTTTGAAAAAGTTCCTCTCTATTTGCTTTGAGTATTCAAATTTTAATGGACATTCCTGAGCGAAATTAGACTGAATGTGAACAACCAGGATTCCTTGTAATAATAATTTAAAAAGTAATTATTCAAATAACACTCAAGAAATTTGGTTTTTGCACGTATTAACTTGCACCACTTAAGCTCCACAACAACTGTAAGAGGTAATTACTGGTATTCTTCTAGCAATTGCCCATTATTCAAGGCAGCACAAAGTCAGAGATGTTCTCCAGGGTGACACTGTGTGTCCCCACGATCTGTACACCAGGCACATCTCACCTCTTGCCATTGAGGCACAAGCCCTGTGTGGCCTCTAATATGGAATACTTAGAACTATTTCCCAGCTTTGCTCATCACTGTCCTTGCAGCTGCTTAAATCAGCCTGTGGATCTGGTTTATTATATATTCTCCATTGCCAAGTTTTCATGTTGCTTCTGCCAGTCAGGGACGTCTGCTTTGGATTTTGGCATCTACGTGGGATCTGGTACCAGGACTAAGTCCATTATAGCCACATTATTTAGATCTAGTAAACTCTTTAGCTGGCAGATGTCCTCTGAAAAGCACTGTTGCCAGTTTTAGGTTCTTTTTTCACGTAGATTAAACACCTCTTAAAGCCACACAAGTAAATTCATGTTTTCATGGCTCTTCAGCTGGAGGAGGTTTTAAAACTCCTCATAGTGGCAGCAGTAGATACGAGAGTTCAGGGGCAGGATGAGAGGTTTTCCTTGTTCACTTCTGAGTCTGTGCCTGTGGGGTTGGCTCTGGATCCAGCTTTCTCAAAACAGGATCCCTCTGAGCGTCCTGATCTACCATGTGCAGCCCTGTGTGCCATTACCACTGCACAGTCTCAGCCCTGATTTTCAAAAAGCTCTGAATTTTACTGGCCAGAAGTAGTGCAAATTGATTTTTCCTGCTTATTCCTTTCTTACCTGCATACCTCTTTTCTGGAGAGGTTCACAGCAGCACCTGTGGAAAGAGGGGGAGCTGAAGGAAATACCTACAATGCTGTCAGTCCCCACACACAGAGTCCTGGCTCCTCAAACTATAATCCCAGGACTTCAGGTTTTATTTCTTGAGACTGGACTGGGCACACATGCAAGGGGAGCTGGGTGTGGGCATCTCCTGGCATCCCAAAATTCACAGGGGAAGATGTTTTCCCAGTGGCTTGTGCTTGGATGGCTCTGCTGCAAAGTGTCCCCCAAGTCACAGCAAGTGTCTGGGTAGTGTCTGACACATGCTAATGTTTGATTTGCACGGACAGCTGGTGTGATCCCATTTATTAAAACACATGGCAGCAGGCCCTGCTCCTCCAGAAACTGCCACAGCTCCAGCAGCTCCAAGTTGCTCATTTGTTAGGGCAGTGCTTGGGGAACTCCTCTGGAGCTCCTCACCCTTTGGAAGGATCTGTTCCACTGTGGGTCTGCTCTGCCTCAGCCCACCCTGCATGGCTGCAGCTCACCCATCCCTCCAGAGCCCTCGTTTATTATGTTTTATGAAACCCGCTCACAGTTTGGATGATTTGTAGATTAAATAGCTCTGCACATGAAAGAACTGTTTGCCCAAGTGGCTCCTCAGCTTTATTTCTGCCTGCATTTCTTCATGCAATGCCTTTGAACGGACCTGCCAAAGAGCCTCAGGTATGAAGGGGATGGAAAGGAAGGACCAGGATTCTTGATGTCCATTACCATGCTCTCTGCATGCTCTTCCAAGGTCATCTATTCAATTTCCATTAGTCTGAGAGGCTCACAGAGTTATTAATTCCATGTTGCAAACATTCCCTTTCTTCTGGTGAGGAGTACCTTGGCAGGGTAGTGGGTTGTGCTCACGGCTCTAGTGCTGTGGAAGGCAGGGCCCTACCCACCATCAGATCTGTGATGCCAAGTAAATAAATGTGACAAGCATTTCTCCATCTTATGTGAAAATAGCAGGCCATAAAACCAAGTGGCTGAATTGTCTCCAGGTTTGTTGCAAATCCTACCCAGGATTAGTCAATGGTTCAGGAGTCCTGTGTTCATATTGGTATTGACTAGAGGAACTGAAGTTGATTTCTCTTCCTTAAGTCACAGCCAAACTTCTACTGTGGCTTTTAATATCAGTGCTGTTGTAAATCACTCACTACACCAGAGGAGGCCTGGGTGCCACTCGCCCCTCTGATGGCACCACAAATGGCACCTTTGTGGCAGGACTGTGTCCCACCAGGCCACAGTGCTGCCACATCCCCAGGTAGACAAGAAATGAAGGTACTGGTGTGTAACTGTGTCTGGATCCATCCCCACAGGGGTGGAGAGGGACGCCCGCCCCAGCAGCAATGCCCATCTGTTGTGGTGGGAGCATCCCTAAAAAGCTGCCTTTTTTTCATGGACTATTCAGGGAAGCCAGGGCTTTAACTCAGCATATGCACGACAGCCCAGCCTGCCTAATCCCAGCCCGTTTACACTCTGCTCTGTCTCGCAGCTAGATCTAATTTAAATAAGCTCTTGTGTTCATTGCTTTACATAACCACTTGGCCTGCTGTGTTTTGCCAGTTCTTACATAATTTCTTCTCTTTTCCCCCCACCCAATTTTAATTCCCTTGATTTCTTTTTCCCTCCCCCTTCCCAAGATGTCAGCTGGAGACATAATAAAAAAATGAGGAAAGGTGGCCAATCAATTTCACTCTTAGTTTTTCCTCTTACCAGCAGTTTGTGAAGGCAGAAGAGATGAAGGTAATCTCGTAGTTGCTTTTCCCAGCGGAAAAAAAAAAAAATCCGAAAACCTTCATCTTTCTTTAATCTTTCAGATAATTTAAAACAGCTATTTAATTGTCATCTCCCTGCTTCCCCCCTCCTTTCCCTCAAAGACTTTCACTCTCGTCTCTGTGCAGCATCTGCTGGAGACTCACAGATGGCACTTTCGCTTCCTGACGTTTAGCAGCACTTCTGTGTCCTGCCCGAGGCAGGCAGGATGGGCAGCATGCCCCTGTGGGACACAGGGCTGCCTGGGTGGGGGACAGAGGGCAGTTGGGGCTTCCGTGGAGTGCCCCCTGCTCTTTCCCTGCTGTGAAATTGCCCCTTGCTGAGGGCCAGGTGTGGGCAAAGGGGACTGGAGGGGCTGGGGGATGTGGGAGGTCCTGGGCTGACGAGGTGGGAAGGGTGAGCCTTAAAGCAGAGAACATGAAATGCCAAACCCACCAATCCCAGGGCTCACACCCCTCCTTCCCCTCACATTAAGCAGGTGAGTCTGGGTTTTTGCATTCCCAGCCTTGCTCCTTGCCCTCCAGGACAGGCCACTCTCGCTGTGTGAAGCTGGAGATGCCTCCAACGCCCAGATCACTCATCGTGCTCCTGTAACATCTACCCCATGTCTTGCTTCCCATGGATACCATTTCTTCCATCCAATTGCAAAGCCTCTTAGGTGTGGGATTTTAAAAAAAAAACCCCAAACATAATGATGATAAATCAGTTGAGCTGATGAGTTATTCAGGAAAAAAAGTGCTCGGGTTTAGAAAAGGTGGTGATAGTCGAGTACTAACCCTGAGATCAAATTTCTGAGCTGACAGTTCATTCCCAGTATTTTTCTGCATTCACTTGTTTTCTCTGTATGGGAGGAAAATATTAGTGAGACAAATCTGTATCCCATTATTCAAGTGCCTTGTCTGTGGAAGTCCATCCTCCTGCTCCCTCCCTGGGGTACCAGAAGCTCATCATCACCCCTGCTCCTGCCAGGACAGAGGATGCTGTGGCACAGGGCTGTGCTGTGTGACTCCATCCTCGGCCTTTGGAGAGGATGCATCTGGTGGGCTGGAGGAGCTGCTCACCTGCAGGTGGTTTCAGCATGTGAGATTTGCTCCTCATCTCCTGCGGCTTTTTCACCTCAGTAATTCTCTGTGCAGAGTGCACTGCTGGGCACGGCTCCATGGGGGCCTTTCCTCTCCCAGGGAATGAAAGATAGAATGGACAAGGTCTTTATAGCTGAACTTTTTTTCCTTTGAGGAAAAAGTTCAGTGAGGTTTCTTTGAAGCTTTTGTGTTCTCATGGGCTAAGGGCAATTGTTAGCTGAAGACAAGAATCAAAGAGACGGGATTTTTCTAGTAGAAATGGGGGAAAAAAAAACCTGGAGAAAAATGTAAGCTTTCATAAAGCCTAATATTTGAAAGGGAAGAAAAAACATCTATTTAATGGCAAATGCTCATGAAAAAGCAGGGGGTACCTCTGACCTGAAGAGTCATGGCCAGAACAGAAAGCATATTCAAAATCCCAAACCAGGGAGGCACGGGGGCAGCTGTGGCAGAGGCTGTGCCCTGGGGGGGTGGCCCTGCTCTTGGCTGTGCTGTCACCTGCAGGGGAGCAGCCCCTTGCTGCCAAGGGTCATCCACGGGTGACCCTGCTGCCTTCTCCTCCTGGGCAGCTCAGCCCTGCTGCTGGTCCCCTCCTGCCAGGCTCAGCCTGAGGCACTCCCTGCTGCCTTGGCTCTGCTCTCAGGGCCTTGGGAGGTGTCAGGCAGCCACAGGAGGAGCAATCTCACCCCTTAACCATCCCATTTTCCTCCTCCTTTAACCTTGAAAAAAGGGGTTCATCACCTTACCGGCTTCACGCAGACCTGCTGCAGATCTGCCACAAGGATGCAGGATGAGATCTGGCTCAGCAGACCCCTACTTTTGATCAGGCCTCCAAGGAGCTAATTAATATAGTCATTGCAATGCCACATCCTATTAATTTTAACTTAATCAAGAACAAAGGATGTCTGCACTGCTGAACCGAGCAAATGTGGTCTTAATACGTGGCAGGACTTTCGTACCACCTTGTTCCCTTGGAAAATTTGTTTAATAAGTCCATAACTATTTGAGTATGTTCAATAAGAAATTAACCTGCTTTCTCCTCCTATTCAATGATTTTTTCAAAACCATCTTATAAGAATGCAGCTCACACAGCTGCTGGGAGAGTTTAACTCATTACTTGCATCGCTATTGATTCCTCCTGCAAAGATCTTACATTTTATCCCCAGAGGGGTAATTTATACGTTTTAATATACTCATTTAATTCAAAAAAAGAAACTCAATCCTTTGAGTTTCCCATGCTTCATTTTTTATTGCTGTCAGTCATGGGCTTGTGACACTGTCATCCTTTTTCCTTAAATACAAGCGTGTCAAGTTTGATAAAGCACTGTAGGCAGAAGAAGGATAGGTTTACATTAATAAAGAGATTATTTGACCTCAAGGTACAATGATGGGGAGCTGTGTATGCCCCAAACACTTAATAGACTGCACTTACTCACCCAAGGAGCAAACTCTGCCTCAGACTTGTCTCCCTCACAGCTTGCAGGTGTTTCCTGGCCAATGCAGGATGGGAAAATCCCTTGAAAGGGAAGCAAGAGAAGGTATTGAAAAGGAATGTGGTCAGTAAGTATCTCAGAGTGCAGCAGTCCAGAGGAGCTGGGCACATGGCCAGCCTGGCACTTTGAACACAGCCTGGAGATCAAACCATGCCAGGAAACAAACCCTGTAATACCTGAGGCTCCACGAGGCTGAGAGGAGCTGTAGCAGAGAAAAACACTGAGAAAAGCAGCAATAAAGTAACCAAGAGGTTCACTACTCCTTTGGGATAAGTCCTTTTTCTCTCCCTTAAAAGTCTAATTGAATTTTCTTTGCTGCCATCCTCAGCAGCCCAAGGGGAGGCTCCAGCACAGCCTCCTGCCTGCTCAGCCTTTTTGGAGAAAATCCATAAGCAGAGTGTGGGGATGCGGAGAGGGAAGATAAAGTGTCCACAATACTTCCAGCACTCATAGAGCTTGGGCTGACACCGTTAACCTCACAAAAAAGGTTGTTTTCCCCACAAAAAAAGAGTTTCTCAGTCACAAGTGATGGAATTTGCCACCACTTTTCCCTTCAGCACGTCATGCAGATGAACAGAGCTGCACAGTCCACTGTTAGCAGCTCTCACACTTGGGGCTGCAGTCAGCAGGGGAACAGTGTTTGACTTAAATATGGCCTTTAATTTATTTATAATTGCATATCCACCACTCAGTATCATATTTAATGCAAATAACATTCAAGTGAAATCCCCACTGAGCAGCACATTATGAAGATTAACAGCCTGGCTTTTCTATTACTCTGGTTTATACACTGTGGATTTGTGCCTTGTGCTTTGTAGGCAAGTGCTGGCAATATTTGAATCCAGAAATCTATATCTAAGGCTGCTGTTTTGCAAAAATCAGTACCTGAGAGCCTGCTTGTGATTCCACAGCCAGGGAAAAGGGCTGGAGGCATGAAAACCTTTGGGAAATGCTGACATCCAGGTAGGCGAGGACCTAGAAAAGCTATTTTGGCTGGTCACGCAACAGGGCATTGGAGAGGGGTTTATTTCTTTTAATCATATAACCTACTTTTCTTTTAAACAGGCTGTCAGGAAAATTAATCTCGCCAAGTTTAAGATGATACTGAACATATTCTCATGCCCTGAAATTATCTGGAGCTGGTTTATTCCTTTGGATCTTCGTGTGGTGAATTTGTCAGGTGTAGTGGGCCCAGCACCTCGTTGTGGAATTTGCTAGTAGGTTTGCATGGGTTTTTATATGTTCTGGGTCCTTCTCCTTCCTCCCTCTGTTCACCTCTCGTGGAGGAGGAACATGACCAACATCACACTGTAAAATGTGGCCACAGCTGTTTGCTGCCCCACCAGAACGATGCCACTTGTTGTTCCCTGTGCCATCTTACAGATACTGGCTCTGTCACTGCTGCACTTCTTGCTTGCTGGGAGCTTGTCTCTTGTGGCAAAGGGGAAGGGAAACCTCTCCCCTCCTTTCTCCAAGAGGGAGGCAGGCAGTGATGAGACTCCCAAGGGCAGCTGTTGCTTGAGGGCAGCGTTGGAGTATCAGAAGGAAAGAACCAGCCCAGCTGTATCTGGAGAGAGGTCAGTGCAATGGCAGCATGGAACTCTGCCTGAGCTGATGGTTGTTTTCCAAGAATGTCCTGGAGCCAAGGAAATACCATTTATTTTGTAGTAACTAGCAAGAAAGGGAGGGTTTTAGGGGTTTTTTGGGGGTTTTTTGGGTTTTTTTGTTTGTTTGTTTGTTTTGTTTATTTTTTTAAAGACAGAGCACTAGCAGCTGCAATAGCCATTTTTCTGAGTCAAAGGAAACAGCAGAAGCCTATTAGACCTTGTGTCACTGCTGAATACTCTGCTTGGGAGCAGCAAAAAGCTCAGGGAATTTCCTCCTGAGCTCCATTATGGGTGAATTTTCCCTCAGTTCATCACAAGCCAAAGTACGGGGGTGTCACCAGCAGCGTGTCCCAGGGCTTCCAGTGAGAACAAAACCACGGTCACCCAAAGAAAAGGGCTTTTCCAAGGGGCCAGGGCAGAGAGGGGACTGTAACAGCAAAACAGAGAGGCTGTGACTCCCAGCACCACTGGCCAAGCCCAGCTCCCAGCCACAAACCCTCCCTGCTCCTCCCAGGTCCCATCAGGTCCCACCGGTGCTCCCGGTGTTGTCCTGGTTCAGCTTGGTGCAACCCCTTGCCAACCTGCTCTGCCAATTCCCCCTCTGTGGGGTGGTTCCCCCTGCATGAAGGGCAGGCTGGCAGCTCAGGGAGAGGCTTGGAAGGAAGAGGAGTGCTTCAGGTTCAAAACAGGGATGGGGCTTTAGGACAGAGCTGTGCCCGGGGGAGCTGCTCTGCTTTTTAATCAGGAAGAGCAGGTCTCTTGCTCACCAGTGATATTAATGTTAGGGGTCCTGCAGGAAAAGAGAAGGAAGATGAAGCATGGCAGGAGCCATTTCTTTGTGAGAATGAGCTGCCAGCTGCATTACTGCTTTGCAGTTCTGTCTCTTCCCAGCAAATGAGGCTTCCACCCCTGTCCCTCCCTGCCTAGCCTGAGTCACTCTAAAAGGGGCTCGAGATGTGATCGACAGGGAATGGCTTTATCCCAGGGAGATGAGGCAGAAGGTCTTTCCCTTTTGAGATTGCTTTTATCTTCCCTCTTCCCCTTGTTATCAATGGAGCTACTGCAAGAAAGACTGTTACCAATGTAGTGAACAGCCAGAAATAAAGCTTGCTGGTGTCTTCATTGCTTCAAAAAGAGTGTGTTTGGGAAAGGGAAAATTGCTGGTCATACCCCAGAGGTTTTCTCATATCATGTAGTGCTGTGCTAAACTTCATCCCTTAAATATTACCCAGGAAAAAGTTGCTTTTAAGGGTCCTCAGGAGCTGCCCCCCTCATTGTGAGGTTATGTCTCTGTGCTCTTGCATAAACCAAGTTCAGATAATGTTTCTGTTTTCTGCTCCAAAGGTTGCTGGTTTTTCCCCCCATGAAATGGAAAAATTCGTTAAACTCATCAACTATTTGGGGAAAAATGCAATTTACTCAGTTTCAATTAAAAGAGAACACCCAAAGCAATAAAACACCCACTGGCAGCCTATAAGAAGTAGAAGCAAGGAGGCAAGGGCAGAAGCAGGGCAAGAAATGACAGTTTTATAAACCTCCTGCTGGGCAGGGATAGAAGAGGTCTTTGTGCCTGCAAAACAAAACTGTTTTTTTCTGCAAAGCAACTACTGACTGGAGCTCTACAAGTGCAGCTGGAGCTGTGCACGCAGCCACACGCCTGCAAACAGACCAATTTCCTCCCCACTGAATTCAGAAGAGACAGCCAATGCTTTCCCTTGGCGCTCTAAATCAGAGCCTGTGCTCTCAAACGCAAGAAAAAAAACCCCTAAAACGTTCCAGGTGATTTTTCAGGAGAAGGAGTTGGTTCAGGTGATTTGCAGGACTTCCTTTCCCCCCGCCCCAGTTTCACAGGGCTGCAGTAGCAGTGGCTGTGCCAGGTGGCTTTTCCCAGAATTCACAGAATGAGCGGGCTGGAAGAGACCTTCAATATCATCGAGTCCAACCCAGCCCCAAGTGCCACACCCAGTCTGTTTTTCAAACACATCAACCATTCCAGTGCTTTATCACTTTTTCAATAAAATTATTTTTCCTAATATCTAACCTGATTTTCCCTTGATGCAGTTGAGGCTGTGTCCTCTCGTTCTGTCCAACAGTGCCTGGTGAAAGAGACCGACCCCAGCTGAGCACAGCCACCTTTCAGGGATTTTGCTGGGGCTGTGTCTGTCAAGGTGCAGTGCCTGGTTTTCCACGTGGATTTGCAGTAACACCTTTCCTGAGCCAGCCCCATGGCAGCAGAGAGGAGCTTGCTTTAAAGGCCATGTGTATCGATCGGGCTGCAGGCACGATCTCGGCTTGTGACCTCTGGGTACTGTTGAGACAAGATTGAAGCACAGCTGAAAGCCTTCTGAGCAATAATTCCATTCCAGCACTGGGCTTCTTTCCTCTTTGGGAGGCTGGTTCACACCTCATTTCCTTAAATTTTGGAGGGTCAGCCTCTGCTCCCAGGCAATGAGTGATAGGACGAGGAGAAAATCCCCCAACCCTTCCTGGGAATGAACTTGATGAAAATTATTACCAGCAAACATCAAGAAAGAAGCCTTGAAAAATTACTTTCCAGGCTGTGGCAGTGGTTGTTTTGACAGAGTTTTGATGCCTTCATTCAATATTCCATTGAAGCTTTGCTGGAGATAAGTGATCTCATAGAAAACAGGGCTTTTGTGTCTGGTCACAAAGAATGATTTGCAAAGACTGCTGAGGGAAGTAGAGTACTTAGCCAGGGAGACAAGAATTTCAGCTGAAAATAATCATGGCTTTTTCATTTATAATTCTAGCTGCAACTTGTCAGAAATCTGCCTCCATCCAAGCTGATTGGGCTGGAAATGGGGCAAGCCAGTGATAAAATGTGGACTGGTCACCCCTAAGAAAACAGTTTGTTCCAAGACTTCCTCACAAAATGCTTCCAGCTTCTCCTGCTCACAACGTGGTGTGCACCAAAACCTGGGATGTTTTTAGGAGCACATGGCTAAGGTGGTAATGTAGTTGTGAAGTGGAGCTGCTGCCCTGCCAGCCTCTCACAGCTGTTGGGTGAAGTTTTGTGTTTAAGTTGTTTTTAAGGTGAACAGGACAAACTTGCCTGGAGCACCAGCACCAAACGCAGCAAAAAAAAAAAGGACTTAAAAAACAGAGATTTCCCTGTTACTAATGCTGTTTAGATAATTTTGAAATGCTTATTTTTTCAAAGTAAATTAATTACATAACCCTTTCCCCTATTTTTGGCTCAAGAAGGAGTCCGTGAATTTTCTGTTTCAGAGCAGAACATTTGTGCTTTTCACCATGATTCAGGGAACAGTTTTTAGTCTGAAACTGGTGTGTGGATGATTCACAGTGACACATTTTGTGTTGGCAGCAGGCCCCGCCTCGAAAGCCTCGATGCACCGTGTGGTCTGGGTTGTGCCTCTCCAAAATTTGGGCTTGAAGCTGCACTGAGTCTGGGGGTGCCAGGCTGATCCCTGGACCACTCCAGAGTGCAAGCTGGCATCAGAACTGGTCTGTGACAGCCTTTCTTGGCAGGGTGCATCTTTATACTTGTGAAAAGTTTCATGCGTTATTTTCTTTCTACTTTCTTTTTTTTCTACTTTCCATCATGATTTACACATTCTCCTTCATTTTCGATGCTTTCCTTGTGGCAATTTTTTATTCTTTTTTTTTTAAAAGCAAGGCAGGGTTGGAGTGTGGGCTGGGTCTGCTTCCCAGAAGGCTGTCCTTGCTGTACTGGAAGGAAAATAATTTCCCACCCTTGCTGTCCCTGGCTTCTTTCACTGAAAGTGAGAAGTGATGGAATGGTGCAAAAAGTGTTGTGGAAACTGTGCTGTTTAACTCTCCCTTTAGTGAGTGATCCATCAAAGTAATTACATGCAGCTCGGGAACCTCAGACTGCTGCAACAATGGCATCCTCCTGTAGCTTTTCTATTTCCATCTAATTAAATTGTTATTGTTCCATTCATGTTAGTTTGCATTTTAAATAAGAAGATAGGGACAGAGTGGCTGATTGGTAACTTATTCTCTGTGTGAGTAAAGATTAGCACTAATCACCCTGTCATACTTATGCTTTCCTCTTCCTTATGCATCTCAGGCACCAAAATGCAAAAGAAGGGGG
The DNA here is from genome assembly GCA_013396955.1 of Regulus satrapa. Classification (NCBI taxonomy): domain Eukaryota; kingdom Metazoa; phylum Chordata; class Aves; order Passeriformes; family Regulidae; genus Regulus; species Regulus satrapa. Next base: position 298,642 of record VWZN01003126.1, read on the forward strand.
GAGAGAAGCTGGGGTTTGATGACACTGATTTATTCCCTCTATTGGGTGTCAGGAGGGGAAGGTGACATGCCCTTGCCCACTGCCTGGGCAGTCACTGCACGAGCTGCATTTTGAGGAGTGAAGGAATGTTCATCCCAAAACAAAGCTCTGCTTTGGAATCTAACCGGCTCCCATCTCCTCTCGCCTTTAATTTTTGCCCTGTTTTATCACCCGCCTCTTCATTGTGTCAAGAGAGGGCAGGGAGGAGAGCGAGGCTGGCCGTGTGTGGAAACATCCCTATCGGAAACACAGCTTGAAATCATCTCCATTAGAGCGTGGCGTGGCCCAGCAGCCCCTGAGAGCCACGGTGTGCTCCCAGAGCAGCCGGGGTGCAGCGGGCACCGTCCCCAGCCCCTGAGCAGGCTCAGCAGCTCAGGCTCCAGCAGCCCCCACTCCCTGGCCACAAAGCCCCTCGGCCACGGGGATGATGCTGGGGAGAGGTTTGGGCACACGAGTGGGGAGCAGAGGTGAGGAACCCAGGCCAGCTGGGCACGGAGGGGGCACTGAGCTGCAACCCGGCCGTCTGAAACCTCCCCTGCTCCGAGGGGTTCTGCAGCCCTGGAGCACGTGTGCTTTTGGAGGGTATTTTTAGCAAACGTCGGTTTACTGAGGGTCACAGAGAAGTAGAGCATCAGCATCTGGAGGAGCTGTCATTCCACTTCCAGTCTTGCAGGAGTAACACATTGACTTATTTATGAGAGCAGTCAGCTCCCCTCTCCCTGTGTGTAACAATCTGCTTTACCTCTCCCAGCTCAGAGAAATAATTTTATTATCAACCATTCTGTGCCTTAAATAAAACCTTAAAACAAGCTAAGCAAGCTTTGAGGGAAATGGAAATGTTCCCAGATTTTATTTTACTTTATTTTTCCATTCTTTCTAAAATAACCCACTCCTTCACTGTCTAAACCAGCAAGCAGTAATCACTGCTCTGGCTAAAAGGAGGAGGAGGAAATTACTTATTTTACAAGACAACATCCAAATACTTTGCACCCAGTAGCTTAATCTGTTAGCTAGAAAATGCCTGTGTCAAGAATTACTAATCTGAGACCAAATGATACCTGGAAAATGAAGATATCCAATGCTCCCTGCAGAGAAAGATCCATCAAAATGAAAGGGCAGGGTCTTTCCTCCTCCTTTGTTTCAGTTCAGAGGAACGGTCTTAATTTCTACTTTTTTGATTTTTTTTAATTTTTGTTTTGTTTTGGTTTGGTTTTTTTTCTGGATGGGGGAGGGAGAGCCAAAATACTCTGAGGGCACTGGTAGTTCACTCTTGAAAACAAAAAGTTGCCTCGCTGTCACAACCTCTGCACCCAAATGCTGATCCTCACAAGATGCCTTGGGAGAAATCTTGGCCTTCTCTGCTGTGGCAGGAACACAGAGGAGTGTTGGTGAGCAGGTTCCAGATGAGATCAGAGCAGCTGGGGCATCCCCAAGGGCTCCCAGTGCAGTTGCTTTTTCTCCATCCTCCTCCCTTTCCTCTGGAGATGTTCCTTCTGCACGGGGGAGAATGATGGGATTGGTGGTTTCATAGGAAAATAATTTGCTTTCAAAAGAGAAAAAGGAGCTCAGGGCAAACCGAGAAGGATGAATTCAGAAATTTATCAGGGATGAGTTAAATAAGACAATTAATTTGGGGTTGACCTACAGCACTTTGTGTGCAAATTGAGCTTGTAGTTCAGGCTGAGGTGGATCACTTTGCTTCATTTTTTGCTTATAACCCATCTTTTTCTTCTTCCTTCTTTAGCTTAGGACAATTCCGAAATAAAGCAGAAGTTCAGCATATTTTCTTATTTAATATTTTGAAACAAAACGTGTTAGTGTTTCCAGGGAGAAAACAAGTGTTTATTTGAAAACACTGAAATAGTTCAATATTTTCCCCCTTTTTTGTCAGTACTGTATATAGAATTATGACAGGTAGCTTTTGGTCTCCTTCCAAAAACTTCATTTTGCATCAAATTCACCACTCTCTTAAGGAGATTATTTGTCTATAACTGGTTCATTCCTAAGCAAGGGCTGTGTCCTGAGCCCCCAGGTTTGTGATTCCCCCTCCTTCTGCCTCAGCCTTCGTGGAGTGATGGGTTGAGCTGCTGGAGCTTGGGCCAGGGACCTCCAGAAGTACAAGCACAGGGGTTTATCCTCAGTTTAGGGGCTTCATTCTGCAGGAGCAGTCCAAAAACACACTGAAAAAGCTTAGAGCAGCTGTAAGTTATAGCAGATATTCAAAGCTCATAACACAGGTACAGGAGGCCTCTAGGGCCACAAGATTTGCTTTCACTTTTTCATTATATTGGTTTTTTCTAATTGCCTTTAGCCAAGGCAATTAGAACTACTCCAGCTATTAGAAACCTCTTAGAGAACAAAACCATTTTTCTGTTGTTTGTAATACTTGTGTTCTCACATCTCCTCAGTCTCTGTACTTTTCCTTGCCTTACAACAGCATGTCATAACTCCTTAAATGCACAAAGATCTGCAATTCTCCAAACAGATCTTCCTGGTAATATTTTTGTACAGCTTTCACTGTGTCACTGTGATAAGTCTAGGTGCATCTGATTTGTCTTAATCACTCCCTGAGCCAAGTTCCTCTTCTTTTAAGCATTTTAACTAATGCTTAATAAATAAGTAAATTGATAGATTGTCCCCTAGAAGTTAGGCACGATCTTCTTGGCATTCTCTCTTGATTCATTTTGTTTGAAGTATCTATCTTCAGTGTGTCCTTTTTCTTTAAATTTATTTTGCTTTTGCTCCTTCACTGCTAAAGATCAAATGTTTTTTCTTGCATGTGTCAGCTATAGACCAGAGAGGTCCTGGGGGAAGAGTCTTTAATAAGGTCTCTAATTTGTTCTAAATATATTAATCCAAAGAGCACTCAAGTGGCTGGTGCCTCTCCTTTATGTTTGGTTTGTGCTTTTTATTTTGGTTCTCAGGTTGTGAGACTGGCTGTATCATTAAAGATCAGACCAATCCCACCATCTTTATGATCTCTGCTTTACTAAAAGCTGTGCAGCAAAGCAGAATTTCTGAATGCCTATGCAGCAACAGAGAGGTCCTCACCTCTGAAGTTTTGACACACTCGAATCAGGTTTGAACTCTAACTTTAGGATTAAAGTTGGTCCGTGCAAGTATTCATACAAACAACCTTTTTTTCATCAAAAATGGCTTTATAATTACACTGAAATGGCATTTTTGCAGAGCCAACAGCTTTGTCTGCTTGTAGCAAGTGCAGCTGAAGGGACCTGCATGTTGCTGGATGCCAGCAAGTTTGGGCTGAGTGAGGAGGGACCTGCACTTCTCAGCTCCCTTGTGCAAGCTGTGAGCCTGAAAAAGTGGCCAAAGTTTCCACAGACCAGTCTCTGTAGCATTTTTTCCAAAATTAGCAGTGCCAGAAAACATGAAACAGAAGGAAAGATGGATGAGGGCTGTAAGTAATGGAGCAAGAAGCAGCAGTTTGTGTTAACCATCCCCGCAGGAGAGATCTGCAGCAGTGCTAGGGGGATGCTCAGCAATTCCTCTGAGGCCCAGCTTTGGTCACTGTCCTTGTCTCCTTCACTCACCTGTTGGTTGTAAACAGCAGCTTAGCAGGGAGTTGAGTCTTGGGAATGTTTGATTTCTGTTTTACACAAAATCCAGTGATGCCTCTCTGAGCTGGTAACTCAATAGACACAGGGAATGACTCACATGGTGAGGCTCTGGCACAGGGTGCCCAGAAAAGCTGTGGGTGTCCCATTCCTGGAAGTGTTCTAGACCAGGCTAGACATCCTGGAGCAGCCTGGGACAGTGGAAGGCGTCCCTGCCCATGGCAGGAGGTGGAATGAGATGGGCTTTAAGGTTCCTTTCCAACCCAAACCATTCTGTGAGTCTGTGATTCCCACCAGATTTGCCTGCAGTGCTTTGCCTTTCCAGGCATTTAACTGCAGTATACATCAAGGAAGCAGCATTTCTCTCCTTGCTAACATCTAGTTTTGAAACCAATTAAAAGGCAGGAGGCAATTAAAGGAAAATGTGCCGTGACTCTTCTTTCTTTGCCCACGGTGCCGCCTTTGCTGAGCGCCGCTTGCCCGAGACTTTGTGAGTCATTGCTACACAAGAAAGCTCAGAGTTCAATGGGAAACCAGCACTTTTGTTCTTGCACACTCCTATTCAACATCCCTCCTCCCCCTTCAGCACTTCCAGTGCCAGTGGAATAATTGAGAACATGGATGCTTTCATTTCCACGACTCGGTTTCCGAGTTGGCAGCACATGGCAACAGAGGAGTCACTTCTCCAAGGTACTGCAAATTCCTTTAAACAACCATGACAAGGCCCAGTTCTCTCTGCATTGGTGTAAATGCAGGTTTTTGTCCTGAAATACAAATTTTGCTTCATTTATTTATAATATTCATGCACTCAGTCTGCCAGCCTGGCATTTCAGCTCCCCTGTGGATGTTTTTATTGCCTTTAGTCAAGGCAATATTGCACAGGAGTTAGATTGAGGCATGGAAAGTCAGACTCTCCAGGGTCAGTTGAAGGCTTCATTTATAAATAAACCTTGCTAGAAAACATAGAAAGTCACTGTGGAAATTATTGGGAAGAAAAGGTTTAGGCTGGACCTGGTAATTTCCTGCCTCCGTCTATTTACCTGAAAACCAGGAATAATAAAAACTTTCTTGTACCCAGAAGGGAATGGATGGTTTTGCTTAATGAATCACTTAATATCTTCGTCCATAAAATGATGCATAAATTCATCATACTTCCACCGTTTCAGCACTGTGTATGTGATTCTCTCTCCATGAAAATTCATCGCAGTACCTGAATGCTGAGTGCTAATGAGAATCGCTGCACTTAAAGGGCTGAAATTAAAATACCGCAATTACCAAAGGATCTTCCATTAGATGGAATTATTTATGAGAACTTGTCACTTAAAAGACTCTCAGATTTCAAAAATCAAGAAGTTTCAGGTCATTGTCATGGCTTTTCTACCAGAGTGACACAGGATCATCTCTTCTACATTGCTATAAGTTGTTTGGGAGAACAAAGTCCAGGTTTTCTTATGAGTCTTCTCTAAGCATTGTGGAGTCTCAGCAAAAAATTCAGAGCTGAATTGCTTTATTTCACCTGTTTTGATGCTCACCTTTCTCATGTCTGGTCCTTCAAGGAAAGTGAATCTCCAAGGGCTTTGTTGTCCTGCATTAAATTTAGTCTAGGCCCTGACCAGAGGGAACATTGCCCACTAAATAATTATATTTTCCAGTGTTTTTGGCAGAAACAGACCTGAAATTGGCATCCCTGATCTTCTATGGTCCATCTCACATTTTCAAAGCCTGGAGTTTCTGAGGCTACACTCAGATGCCAACTGAAGGGGCTTTACTGCAAGCAATTCCTTTTCAAATGGAAGAGGTAAATAATATCAGAAGTGAGCCTGTCATCCATTGTGAACCATTATTTTGTAGGCAGAGCAAATACCTTGTATTAAAATAATGAACTGAGATGAAAAGCAAGCAGACAGAGTAAAGATCTGGGTGAGCTCCTGGGAAAGCAGGTCCTTCTTTGATCTCGGGTAGGAGCAGACACCTCGGTTATGTATCCAAAAATCAATCTCTCAGCGTGGCTGTGGTGCAGAGGTGCCCACACAAGAAGCCCAGGACACTCCTGGCAGCAGCAGAGGTACATTTGAGGTACATATTTATGGTCCCTGGGGTGGGGGTGAGCTGGGGGTATCTAACTTGCCATAAAAGCAGGGTCATATTCCATCTTGTGTTAGTTAAAGCACTGGCAGTGGCTCGTCTCAGAAGTATGTGTTTATGCTTAAAATAAATTCCTTGGTTTAAGGGTAGAAAAGGTTGCAGTGTATCTCAATTTTTTATTAGCCTTTTGCAAATAGAAATTATTTTAAGAAATGGGTATTGATAGTGCTGCTTCTCTGTCCCTGCCTTACTGCTAAAAGAAGAAAAAAGACTGGATAAACTAATTACATTCGAAATGTATCTGATATTTAAAAAAAAAAAATAGAAGAAGTAATCAGTCATTGAAAAGAGGAGAATGTTTCATTATGAAGCCAATTTGTCCTTTATTGTGACTGATGTGTGCAGGTGTTTGCCTGCTCTATGCCTCAGAGTTGGGCTCTGAGGCTCTGAGCCCCCTGCTCAACATATGAGCTGGCCCTGTCCCTCTTCCATCCCACACTGACCCACGTTCTCACAATACCCTGGAGAAAAAACGGAGCATCTTTAGAACATTTTGAGTCAGAAATCAGCCACCAGAGACACCCACTCCAAGGGCAGGAGCTGGAGCAGCTCAGCTCTTCTGCTTGTCTCCTGGGCTTCTGCTCAGGGAAAGGAAGGGAGTTTGGCACAGACCTCCTGAGAGCTGCCAGTCCCCAGCACAGCCTTCTCCTTGGTCACTGAAATCGTGTCACAGGAATGGATGTGGGGGCTGCAGAAGAGCAGCAAGAGGGGACAGGGATCCTCCCATGGCCTGGAGCCTGCTGCCTTCACCTGGCATGGCTGTGGCCAGCGTGCTCAGGGCTGGCACGCTGTGGGCAGGCAGGGTCAGCGAGCTCACAGGGTCACAGCACCAAAAAGCCTCCTTCCCCCAACCCTTCCAGCAGGCATCTCCCCGTGCCAAGCTGGGCTTTGTCCTCAGCACGGCCACGCTCAGGGCGAGGGGAGCTGCTGTGTTTGTGTGGCTGTGAAAGCCAAAATGCTCTGGCTGCCCCCAGAGCAGGGGCCGGGCACAGCCGTGCCAGCCCCGCACGTGGCACCAACCGTGCCAGCAGCTGCCCCTGCCTTGGGCTGCCCTCGCTTTGTCCCCGTGCAGGGCTGGACGTGGCACACGCCAAATCAACTGGGCAGCAGCCCCGCCTCGCAGCAGCTTTCTGCCAGGAGATGGAAGGGAGAGGATCAAAGGATGATTTCGCTGTCAAATTTTTGTTCGGCGGCATCAAACAGAAGCGCGATGTGTCGGTGCACTGTTAGGTAGCAGAGCCAGATGCTCCCCGTGCTTCAGATAAAATGTGCTTCGTTTCATTCCTTCAGCTGGCTCTGGAGCCAGGTTTTAGTAGTGAATTAGAAATATCAAAACATTAAAGACTAAATACTCGATTCTTGGCAATGAATATTTATGCAAGTATTGGACTTGCAAATCAAAGGTAATTTAAATGTCAAAACTGGTGTAAAGTCTCTCCTTTGGAGGATAAGTCAGAAAATTAAACTTGATTACAAGCCATAACATTTGGAAATTAGCATCTTAGGGTATCAGTGGAAAACACTTTTGTACACTCCCTTTTTAAGTAATAAATTTTTAAAAGATGAGAATTAATTTTAATTTAAAAATGGTCCCTTAATTAACAGTGAGGTAATTAACAGGGAAATCCTGGTTGCATTCGTGACACTGTGATTACTTCATCATGCTAAATCACTTCCTCTTTTGGGAGGAATCTGCCTCCACAGTTTTTTGGGCAGGAATGGTTCCTACCTGAGACAGCCTTGTGTCTGGGCAGCCTGCCTTAGGGATAAAAGCAGCAATTTTTGCAGTGAAATTTTTGTGCTTTGAAAAGGAAATTATTTTGGTTAATGCATAGCAAAGGCCAGTGTAAGTAAGTGCCAGCAACAGCAGCTGCAACATCTCTGTGAGCAGAGGGAGATGTGACCAATAGCCGTACTCAGAGCCTTGAACAGCACCCTGAGTTACTGGTGCCTGCAGAATTTCAGCTCCTGATTCCTGCATTGCACAAGTCAGGACACTGGAAGCTGATACCTGCTCCAGGTCAACGTTCCCAGCCATTCCTCCGTGGAGCTCTGTAGTTTTAAGAAAGGAAAACTTGAAAAACAGCCCTCCTGTTAAGAGCCAGTGAATTGTGCTGCAGGAGTTTGAGCTGCCATGGGGGAATGGTTAGAGATTCTTCTAAACCTGCGATCAGAGCCTTGCTTTGAGGAATAGCAATTTATACCTTTGCTCCTTACAGAATCCAAGGAATTCTTTAACCCAGCACCTCAGGCTTTCCTTATCCATCAGATTTTTAGCTAACCTCAAATGCTGGCTATAGCCAGGTGGGTACCCCTACCCTTTGGGTAAGGTCCCAAGACATTTATTACAGCAAAGAAGCCATTCCACAAGCAAAGCATCTTTCTCATGCCAGTCATTAGCTGTCTGGATTATGCTTTAGAACAAAGCAGGTTACATAAAAATCTGTACTCAGTAATGACTCCTCCACAGAAACAAATCTGACATTTGGCCTATTAGCCTCATTTGCAGTCTGGTCTGATAGCATTTGGTCTCACATGTTCATTTTGTACTTTAATTTGGAAAAAAGAAAATCAATTTTGAGGAATGGGAAAGCATTCAGGGCTTGCCTGTGCTGTGGTTTGCAGGAGAGAGCCCTGACCTTCTCGATCTGTTTTGCCTTGGGTTCATTTTCTGAAAGACCATGTGGATTTGGGGTTACGGGGTCTTCCAGCTGCCCAGTCAGGCTTTGGAGCCACATCTCATTAGGACCTGACCTGTTCAATGCAGTGGCTTTTAATTGGCCAACAGAGACGTTGCCACCAGGGGCAGGTGGCTCATATCTCCTGTCTTCCCTACCAGTGCTAGATTTAGGATTTCTCTCTCTGCAGGTCTCTTGATCCAACATGTCCTTCCATACTGTCTCCACTGTTTGAGTACTTCCCTTGATTTATTTTCATGGCTCTGTGAGGGGGCAGGGCAGCAAGTTGAAAACAAAAGATCCTCTGAGCTCCTTAGAGATGCCAGGTCTCTCTGCAGCCCCTTGTTTTTTCTTGTCTCCCTGGCAAAAATGGCTTGTCTACAAAAACCTGCCCCCCACACACCTCCTCAGGATGACACCTGTAATTCTACTGTAAGAGCAGCAGAGTGCATAGTATTACTGTAAAAATATTAAATACGCCCTTTCAAGTAGTCTGAAAGCCTGTGCATGAATAATCACTCTGGTCTCTCCTCAGGAGCTCATGGCTTTCCATACATTAATGTTTCCAGACCCCTGGTGATGTCTCCACATCAGCCCTGAGTGCCCATTGCAGCACAGGTGGATCCATGTGGAGGGTGGTATTGGCTGTGGGTGGAGATGTCCAGGATGACTTGGGTCCATTGAGGAGCCTCTCAGAGCAGCTATTTTCCCTGAAAACCCCAAAGCTGCAGTGCCAAGATAACCCAAACCCTTGCTCCCCCTTGTGCCCCTCTGTGGCTCCAGTTCCCAACTGGTTCAACCCTTGTTAAACCATCTTGCCGAGAGAATGACCTGTCCCAAAGCTTCAGGCATGGGAATTGCTCACTCAAATGGAAATGCACAATTTCATCCAGTTCTTAAGCCTCCTTTGAAAAAAAAAAAAGGAGCTCTGAATATCTCTGGCTGTGAAGCTTTTACTTGCATTCCTTTCCACATTTATCCGAGCCATTTGTATTTCATCCTTGCAACACAGAAGAACAAAAAAGGGAAAAAAGTGATAGACACATTGACTGATAGAGAATGGGCTTTTTTCCCACCCTCTGGATTTAATCCTTTTTCTCCTCCAGCTCTTCACATCCTCAGTTCCCCAGCTCTCTTTTTTTTCTGTAAATATCCTTAACAATGAACGGACTCAGGAAATGTACTCAGGAACACACAGTTCTGTGGAGAAACCAACAGCCACACTCAGATCACACAGGCTGGGCTAAGAAACCACCTAAAAATGATGCTGATTATTAAATCTCCTTCCCAGAATGAGAGGCTGTTCAGGATGGAGGCTGCTTCATCTCCTGGGGATGTTGGGGCCAGGAGCAGGACCGAGCAGCAGCCATCAAGTTCAGCAGGAACCCTGGAAATTCAAAGGAACACAGTTTCCCTCTGACCTCCCTGCCTTGCCCCAGGAACTCCCTGGATTTGGCCACGATGTGCACAAATTTTCTGCTGGTCTATTTTCTCCATTACAGCCACAGCAAGTACCCCTCAGGAAAAGGAGCTCGTTTCAGCAGCTCCCAAAGTCAGCAGGAACAGACCTGGAAGACAATATAATGACAAGTCTGTTGATTTAAGTGGCATGACCAGAGCAGAAGAAGCAGCACACTCCTGGGAGCGCCAGAGGACCAAGTTACTCCCATTTCACATTGCATTCCTATTTTTTTCCCCCACTGGCATTCATCTTAAAAACTGGGGGATGCAGTTTAATTAATGGGTGACGCAGAGCTAATGTGTGATAACGACAAATCTGGTTTTGTGTTCAGTTTATGGCTTGCCCACAGCAAGAGTGAAAAAAACCCAAAAAGATTTGGCCACTCATAAAGGAGGTGCTCCATAAAATACGAATGTGCTTTCTGACTTCCAAAATAGAAAAAAATGTAGGGAAGTGACTGAGATTTTTATCAGGTTAAGTAAGATCACAAAGAAGCTGAGACCTCCATGAATAGTGCCTTGATGATAAATCAGTAAGTCCATAAACAAAATGTGCTTTGTGATTCGCCTCGGTCACACCGCTCAAGCGCCACAAAGAGAGATAATTTTAGTCTTCCTCAAGACTCTGCCTAGTCAATGCTTTTCCTTGGTAGCTCATCCAATCATGCTGATTATGGGATGCTTTGAGGAGCAGCAGGGGAGGGAATCAGGAGTGCAGCCGGAGCCCCTGACCTCGCCTGGTGGCGAGAGGCCGGCTGCGCTCGTGAGAAAGAACGTATTGAGGGAGGGCTGGAGATCTCTCCAGCCCGCTTCAGAGCCTGATGAGGACAGGGACAGACAGGCACTGCCTCCTGGGAAGGACTGCCATGGAAATAGGGGCGTCAGGAGGGGTCCTACGGCATTTCCTGAGAGAAAGCTCAAACCTCACTCTGCTAAATGTCACCACTGTCCCAAAGTCTTTATGTAAGCCAGGGGAGGTGCTGGTGGCTGCCCAAGCTGTGGAGCACTACTTTAGGCTGCAATTAATTTGTGTAAACTGGGAAAAAATAAAAAGGGGGAAAGAAAAAAAAAAAAAAAAAGAAATAACAAAAAAACAGAGAAAAAAGCAAAACAACCAAAGGAAATAAAAATCAGCACTGCCACAGCTTAATAAAGCAGCTTGGGGAGGAACTGTAGCATTTTCTCTGTAAATTGAGGTATGTTCCAAACTTCAGCTTTAAAGTTCAGACCCCCAGAGAGATTGTTAGATTTTAATTGCTACCTTAATCAACATTTATTAGTGCTAACCAAAGCTCCTCATGGATTTAAAATTCAACCCAATTGTCAACTACTAATTACTTTAAGCAGACAAGCTGTTATTTTACCAGCTGTATTAATGAGACTTTTCAGCATATGTGAAATATTACAAAAAGCTTCAGAAAAATTGATCCTGAAATGTAATTCAACAGATAATTTTTTATTTTGTCATGACATTACTTGTCTCTCAGACACTATAGCATCTCTTACCTTCTTCTACCTCCACCTCACCTGGCAGAAATGCAAAAACAGAATTGGCTGATGTATTTTTTTAAAGAGGAGAATGATTTTTTTTTCTTTGCATTTGTTTGGGTTTTTGTTTCATCTAACTTTCCTTTGAATTGTTCTGAATTGGGTCTAATGTGTTTTTCAATAGGAGAATGATTTGTTCTTTCCATTTCTTTGGGTTTTTGCTTAAATTAACTTTCCTTTGGATCCTCCTGCAGCCTCATGCATCAGGCTGAAGGCTGTAGTCCTTGGCTGGTTTATAAGAAAGTCTTTATCTTAAATCCTCAGCATCATCTGGGGATTTATTAATTACTCTGTGCTCTAACGAGTTTCTGCTCTCCTGTCAGCCAGCTGCTGGTTGTATTCCCATTTTTTCCCCACAAAGGGCAGGGCAGAGGGTGCACTGCAGCTTTGCCCACGCAGACCCTGTCGCCGTGGGTGGCACAGGGGAGCCCAGCACCCGACTGCTCCTCACTCGTGCACGTTCCAAGGGCAGAACTGGGGTCTGACAGGCACTGCGTGAGGCAGACAGAGCCACACTTCTCTTGTCATGGTCACCCTACCAGGAGAGTTTGGGATGGAAGGAAAGAAAAAAAGAAAGGAAAAGTGAAAGAGGGAGGGAGGGAGGGAGGGA
>VWZN01003126.1:310745-357573 GCA_013396955.1 Regulus satrapa
AGGAAGGAAGGGAAGGAAGGGAAGGAAGGGAAGGAAGGGAAGGAAGGGAAGGAAGGGAAGGAAGGGAGGAAGGTTGATTCAACTATTTGCTGTTCTTCACAGTCAGAACTCTTTGCTTGCTATGCTCCCGTGCTCATGTTTTTGGCTTTGTTTTCCTGCTAAAGCAGACTGTTTAGTTAGAATCCTGAAACAGTCACTTCAAGTGACTTCATACTCATGTGGGCAAAAACCATCCATTTTGATTGTGAGGGATGAAATGACTCAGTATTGCCAGAACAAGAAAAGTTGGGGGATAATTGACTGTCACCAGGGTTTGAATATTTTTCTTGACGTTGTCTGTGAATAAATATCCAAGCGTAAGAGTCTCATTCATGACAACAGCCATCCCAAGCGTGAACCAAAGAAGAATGGAGTAACAGGCACAGGTTAGAGAAGCAAGGATTTGGATTGTTGGCTCCTAAAATCAGCTGCTGCGAGTTATTTATGTGCTGATAGTGCCCTCAGAATCACGGGCAGCCTGTGCTGTCCGTAAGGCTGTGGTGGCTGCCCCTCCTGCAGCATCCCAGGTTGCAAAAGCCACACAGGAGTGTCAGATGTGCTGAGCTCTTGCAGTTGTGGCCAAGAGCATAGGAAAGAGGCTGATTTCCTGGGGTGTGACAAGGACATCATCAGCCACGCTCCACAGGGAGCATCAATATGCTCTGTAGGAAGCACCATGGAGACACTTTCTGTGGATGAATGTCCACCACGTGAGCCCCCACAACTTGTGCAGCCCAGTAGGAAAGAAGAACCAAAAGAGGATAGGCAGAAAATAACTGCAAAATCTGGATTAGGGTTACTCATCCGTCAGGAGCATTAGGCACCGTACGAACATTTATTAAATTATTTAGAGGGCTGACAAGCAGCAGAGCTGGAGAAACCCAAATATCTTATGAAAGGCAGTGGGCAATATCCCTTTGGCGAAAACAAGCAGGAACCAAAGTACCAGCAGAGAGTGAGAGCTGGAAAAATCCAACTGCACTGGTAAATTATTTATAGTGTATTTCCAATCTGTCATTTGAAGTATTATTTCCCCTTCAGTAGAACCTGGCTGCTGGGGAGAGTGAGGGGGAAATAGTAACAAAGACCTGTGTGTTCAAAAGGAAAAGCATGAGCATTATTCACTGGGGTTTTGTTCAACCAAAAATATTGCCCTAAATAGTGCAATGGATCTGAGGAGCAAGGCTGAGGCCAGCAGACTGACAGCATATGAATTGACTTTATTCCTGTTTGCAAGCAAAATTGGGTAAATTGAATTAATTTACCTTGTAGCTCACTGTACCAGTCACAGGAAATGAAGAAGGAAGGAGCTGGACTAGATGATCCTTTCGGTGCCTTCCAGCTCAGAATATTCTGTGATTTCCTGAAGGAGGAAGTGAGGAGGATCTGAAGCTTTTGGGTTAATGATGATGGGATGGAGGATCATCACTGCTGCTCTGTCACTTCTGTCCTCCCTTACCAAGTAGGCAGCAGCTGTCCCATGCCAAAACCCTTCCTTTTAAAATTCCACATGTCCCTCTCAAATCGGTGGCGAGAGGCCCCAAATTAACTGAAGTGAGATGTGCAAATTCATCATCTTCATCAGGTTCAATCCTAAAGAGAACTTGGGTTATTTGCTTTTGGGTGTTTTTGTTTTTCTTTGGTGTTGGGCTTTTTTGTCTCTTCCGTTTTTCTAAATAAACATTTTCCCTTCTGTTTTATTAAGAGAAAAAGATGAGTATCCATGATATACAAGGCATTTCCAGTGCAGTGATGAACCTTAGAACCTTCCATTTTGACTATTTTCCAGTCCATTATTTCCAGGATTTCCTGAATTTCACCGTTTTTCTTTCTCTTTGGAAGGTGGAATCAGCAGACCCATTCAAGTTTGAGTTTGGTGGGCAAAGACCAGGAAAGGAGGCATTTTTCTCTTAAGAACAGTTATAATGGAGTAGGTTCTCTGGCATTTAGGGAAGTAATGAAAAGTTCTGAAGTCCCTGGGGAGTTCAATATTTAGGTGTACAATTAGTAACAATAAGATTTATATGAACCACTTATGGATGAATCACACCTTTTGCTGTTACTTACAATAAATAAATAAATAAATCTGAAATAGTTCAGCTCACAGCATTGTAGCCTTGCATAGAAATGAGGTTAAATGATCCTTCAGGTATCCAGTCATGCTCAGGAATGCCACCATTATTCAGTGCTCTGACTTCTTTCCCAACACATCATGAGCAAGAGATCCATTTAAGTTGTTCTGCATCAGATGTTGTTTTTTTATGTACCAATTTTTTCTCCAAGGAGGGAAGTTTATGAATGGGAATGTTTTTGCCATCGATATGATGGATGTTTTTTGTCAGTACGCAATTTATTTCCATCTGTTCTGTATCTGATTAACTCCTGCAGAGTATGTGATTAAATCAACTTCTCAACATCATTAGCTGCTCTGCATTGCCATTATAGTTCATCAGTGTGGGACCACACACAGGCTTGAAAATGGTACACGTTGGTTATTCTTAAAACCTTAATCCACACTGCCTGGTTATTCTCTGCAATGGCCATGGATCTACAGAAAGAAGCCAGGAAAACATCACTACTGTGGAGCAGACACAAAATGCTAATGAAAACGGAGTTTAAGCAGATCCTCTTTCTGATCTCAATGCTAGAGCTAAATTAAGCCCTTTGGTTCAGTTAATGGCTGGTGTTATCCAGCTGGAAACAGCTCTGGAGGCATCCAGCCAGCACAGAGAGAGGAGAGGACCACTGCCCTGTGCATGGCCACGTCTTCCTGCTGTGCACCAGGCTGTGGGTACTGGCGCCTTGGAGATCTCCAAGTGCAGCACAGACTGCAGTCAGTGCACGCTGCCACCCCAAGCCTTGTAGTAACACGGATTTTCTCCTGATATAAATATCTTCCAATACAAAACCTGGAACTCCTCCACAGCATCGAGCAGCCGGAGCTGAAGAACAAGTCTTTTTTGCATTACCCTCTGAGCTGTCTTTGGAGGGGTTTTCCCTCAATGAGTAAAGCAAGTAAGTGGATGTGTCAGGAACAGATGCTCAAATGTCCTTGCCGTGCAATTAATTGAGCTCCAGCCTCACTGACACTAATGGCTGCAGGGCAGCAGCAGCATGGGGACAGGAACCAGTCCAGTGACTCGAGAACATCCATCAGTTCCATCTGATAATTTATCTTCAGACTTATCTGTTCTCTTTGTTCAGCTCAGCAACAGTACCTGCAGTTCCCTGTTCCCAGATCACATCCAAAGCAGAGATAAAGCTGGGGCTCCTGCAGAGGTCTGAAATACAGAGTTTTGGCCAATTCCAGCTCCAATGCCAGCTGAGGTCAACAAAACCTGCTGAGTTATTTAATAAGCAATGGATTGGACAGGATGAACCTGTGTTCCAGGATTTTCTTTGGGATTTTTTTTCCCCCCAGATGAGAAACTCTGGATGTCCTGCTCATGTCTGTGTTTAGATCAGGCTCACACTCTCATCCTTGCCCCAGCTCCTGAGGTTTACCTGCTTGTGACTGCCATCCACCCCCGTGTCCCCACACGGCTGTGTCCTGGCTTCAGGCTTTGCCTCTGCAGCTCAGAGCTGATCATACATTTTGACATCGATACCTGTGACTGGGAGCAACATTTTACATCATCGTAACCTTTCTTTGAAATGTCTGGGCTTGATATTCAGCACTTCTGAAAAGGTCTCCCTGAGGCAGAAGGAAGGTGCTCCTCAGTCTCTCTGAGCTCCTGCAGCTCCAGGAGTAAACAGGGGAGCTCTTTGGGATGAGATCAGAGCAATTCACACGGCCACACTCTGTTACCCTGGATAATGTGTACGGAATGTGTACTCACCTCTAGCTGGGCAGAAGAGGTACAGGACATTCAGGGAGATAACAGCCACAGGCTTCTCTGGCCAGTTCTCACTCAGGGTGTTTCAAAGAGCAAGACAATAGCTGGGGTTTGGCATCTTGTCTTCGATTATTCATTAAGCTAATGAGGGGATGTTATATTCTGGATCTACACAGACATTTGCACCCTGTCCCTCTGTAGGGGGAAAGGGGAGGGTTGTTTCACATGCCTGAGCTCGGTGGGGTTTGTAGGGTGCTGTGAGGGCACCCTGCAGGGATGCAGGATTCCACCATACCCTCGTGCACCCACCAAAAGTGTCTGCACAGGGCACAGAGTGCCACCCAGCCACGTCCCCAGCCAGCCTCTGTCCGAGGGTGACAGCTGTGTCACCCCTGCCCTGTCAAGGCTGCTGGTGAGAGCAGCCGCCCGAAATGAAGCGTGACAGGCAAACCTGCCCGAGCTAAAACTGGCAGCATGTAAAGGTCGAGCTCCTGCTCAAATGCACTGATAGGGCTCCAGATACACACACAGGCTTTGGCATTTGGCCAGATATTGCTATTTACCCAGGATTTGTGCTCCCATACCAGGATGCTCTTATCCAAGGTAAGGAACAGAGACAATACCTTGCAGTACTGGTCCCCTCAAAAATTCCAGAAGAGAGAAATTCCATTACTAGGCTGTAGTTGTCCAGCTTCCACAGTTTTCCCTGTGCCAGTTACTGGCTCCAAAAGCAGGACTTTATTTTCTTCTACCACTCACAAACACTAACCTCTCCTGCCCTGTTGTAGCTAAGGAATGGCATTCACCTGATAATCGTGAGACACTTGGCATGGAAAGCTGGAGAGCTCTGCAAAGGTGGGGTTAATTAGATGGTAATTTATTTACTGTGAGGGAAAAAAAAAACTGGGGATGTTTTTTTTCATTAGACACATCCTGTGAACATCAAACACGAGTGCCATTGCCAAATGCTCCCTTTGGCATCCCAACACGATGTACCTTACCCTTCCCTGCTTTGTCTTGCACAGATTGCTGTATCCTGGAATGCAGTACTGTGCTTATTAACGGCTGAAATTATCCACTGGCTGGTTAAAAAAATGCTAATTCTGGCTACTGAGTGAGATAACCAGTAATTTTGTAAAGTACATTTAGTCAAATAAGATTTTTTGGCAGCCAAATGTTGTTGTAGCAGAATGTGCTTCCCTGATTGACATATGCTAACAATACTGCCTCCACAGTCAGGGGGAGGATAATTTACTTTCCATTTCCATTGGAAATGAGGTGAACCAGAATGTGGTAGATTGTTAAAATGTAGCTCTGTGGTTTAATAGATTTGCTCAAAACAACAAATCAAGCGATGCGCTGTATCCTCAGCCCTGTCCCTCACCACTTCCAGGAAACCAGCAAGGACACATCTCTTCCTGAGCCGGTTTTCAGCTCATCTGGGGTTTCTCACCCATTTCTCCAGGTACATGCCCAGGAGTGTCTGCTCTGAGAATCCTCCCCAGCAGAGAGCAGGAAGGCTGCAGCACTCCCCAGGTGCGCAGGGGAAACCTGTGGCAGAAGCTTGGTGGGTAGAGATGAGGTTTTACCAGCTTGTCATCATCCACACTTCCCTCTGTTTTAAATGCCATTCCCACACCCTGAAAAGAAAGGGAGGAGAATCCTTCTGGGCATCCCAGCTCACTGCTGGAAGGGGCTGTGTCCCTGGAGAAGCTGTGCTGACAGAGACCGAGGATCAGGCTCTGCTGTTACCTCATTTATCAGGCTACTAGGGAACATCTCTGACACAAAATCCCTGTCATAACCCAGGGTTAAAATTATCCCTTAATCTCAGCTGGGCCCCCGTGCCCACTCCAGGGGCCTTGCTCCTGCTGGCAGAGCATCCCAGCTGCTGCTCCGTGGGATCTCACTGTACTGCTGCTCTGACCAGCATTTCATGCTCCATTGGCTTTGGGGGATTTTATTTACTTAGCTGGAAAAAAGGCATGAGGGAAAACACAAGACCCGTGTTCAAAAATCTTTTATGCTCTCGGTATTGGAACATTTTCTATTTTCTCATCAAAACTCCTTCAATTAAAATGTTGTGAGTAGTTCTGATTCTTGGCTGTTTTTATCACAAATACTTAGTGTGTCGAATTTGCCACTGCATCTCCAGAAGAGCCTTTAGTCTAACATTTTTACTTTTACCAGTTAAGTTCTCCAATGCCTCACTCATTTGTTCTGTGTCTCTCCAAAACCATGTGCTGATGGACCCATGGGAACAGTCAGCTGCAGGTGTCTCAAGTGATGGAGTTTTGCTGGGAGCAAAGGTGACCCATAAACAAGTGTAATACTCATGAATTTTACCCTCCTTGCCTTCAGCTATATCTAACAAATAAAATCTTGGCTTGTAGTAGGGATCCAACCCCCATCTTTTTTCCAAAGCAGCCTCTGAGTCTGTGTTCCTCCACCAATCACCTTGGAGCACAAAGAATAAATCTTTGCAACCCCTCTGATTTACAGGACTTTGTCAAAGCCCTCTGGGGAGTTCCTGTGTGGAGTTCTGTGCTCATCCTCTCCATCACAGCTGCCAGAGATCTGATGGCTGCTTTTAGTGGTAACCCAGGGAAACCACACAGTCAAATAATTTGAGGGACGACTTGGCAAAAGTGAATTGCGTCAGCAGGAAGCTCAGCAGAACCAGGGGAGCAGTTTTCTGTGCAAAATGTTTAGGAAGAGTCACAAGGCTGAGAACTGGGTTCTGCTTTTGTGTCCCTTGGTTTTCCTGTCCCTTCCCCTGGGTCTCTCCCACACTCTTGGTTTGGAAGGAGGAAGCAAACTCACACAAGGCTGAATTCTCTGTCTCACACAAAGTCTGATTTTTTTTTTTTGCGTTTACTGTGAGACTGATAGCTGCATCATTTTTCCTTCTATATGTTTGATTTAATTCCCACAAATTTCCATTTATCTACCCATGAGCTTATGAGGGCCCTATCCTCAACTTTGCTCCATCTCCTGCATCCTGCAAAACCCTGCCTAATTGTAATGATTCCTGTCTCATTCTAAAATCACAAAATCACCATTGACAGCAGACAGCCAAGAGACAGGTGGGATGAGCATTATCATTAGAGAGCCAGGAAGGCTCAGTGCTGGGGCAGGGCAGGACCCCAGGGCCAGCTGGCCTTAATGGAGCTGGGCAGGTCATTGTCCCCACCCTGGGGACAGTGAAGGTGCTGTACCTCTGAGGACTGGGTGAGTCACAGAGGTGTCTCTGCCACCTCCTGGCACCCATCAAGTGTTCAGGTACCTCAGACGTGCCTGTGAGGATCCAGGGTCCCAGCAAGAGGTCTCTGCTGGGAGCTGACCCTCAGGTGACATCTGTTGGCCTTGTCCTGCTCAGCACAGCCAGAGAGGAGTGATTTGGGTCTCTGGCTGGCATTGCTCAGGCGCTGCTGCAAGGGAAGGTTGTTGTTCTGTATGAGACAAAACACGATTTGGTCCTGAGGACTAATCCCATCCCACAGATGCTGCCAGCCTGGTGCTTGAGCAGCTTTTGGGATTGCACTGATTCCAGCAGGGACAGCAGCATGGAACTGGGTTAGTGGTTCATTCTGTCCTGCCACTGGCAAACATTGCAATATTGGATTTTTTTCTTTTTTTTTTCCTTTTTGTTTTTGATGAGGATTTAGCACACAGTGTCACGGGGTTTGTGTGGGTTCTTTAGCCTAGAGAGCATCCAGGGCTAAACCTCTCCATGCACAGCTTTGGGCTCCTGCACTGAGCTCATTCTGCCCACTGTGGTGCTGGGTGGGTTCACTGTGCTGCAAACACAGGAGTTTCACAGGAGAGGAGAGTCAGGCTGAACCATGCTTGGGGAGAGCAGGGATGAGGCCAGGCCCCTGTGTGTGTGCACCCAAACAACCCTGAGCACAGCATTAGTGTAGATCCAGCATCACACAGACTGTGCTTTCCGTGGTGAGCCAACATCAGCCTGAGACTTTCAGGTCAAAAAAACGAGCCTGCACACTCTCTAAACCTTCCTTCCTGGAGCCACAGTCGTCTGTAAAGATCTGCAAAGCTCTGAAGGCTCCCATGGGTGTTCACTGACAGCTGTAGCCACTTTAGCCCACTGATGGTAGGAAACACTGTAAAAAATCCCAATAAACACCTCTACAAAGTCTTCCTGCTCCTGAACTTTCGAATATGTAGTCCTGGGATCCCAGACCAGCTCCTCTTGAGCAAGTGGGAAATTTTCCACTGACTTTGTAGAATTGTTGGAGGCACCAGCTCCAGCAGCGTGCAAAGTCACCTGAAAATGAAGTGTTGCTGCACTGATGTGCACAGTGTGGGCTCCCAGCAAGCAGCTAGACAGGAAAACAGAGACTATAAAGTGTTTGCTAAGGAAAATTGGCTTTTCTAGCCCTTGTGTACTTCGGGACTTTGTGTTTGCAAATAATTCATAATTCTTTCAACAAATTAAAACATTCTGCTACTGGGGGAAATATTGATTCTTATTTTTTTTTAACTATATGAGAGTTTTGCTACAAGTCAAGGCAGGGGAAAAAAATCTTTAAATATAGCCTTTGATATAAAGCATGCAATATTCCCACTTTTACCATAACAATTCCTAAAAGGGAAAGTCAATGCTATTCTAGCCAATTTCTTAAGCTCTTTAGAAGACTTCACAATGCAATTATGGAATCAATCAAGGCTTTTAAGAAAGCTTGTAAAAGACTTTTAGAGTTCTGCAAAATTATATCAAGCAAGTCTAATTTACAGCTAGGACAAAATTTTAGAATGAAAACCAGTAAATCCTGAATCTTAGGTAGCAGAGTGAAACATTTTCAGGGTTAAGTGCTGCATTTTGCTGATGTGCAGACAATGTTCAGCAGTGGGAAAGAAGAAGGGCATTCTCAGCTAAAGCCACAGAAATTGGGCTGAGAAGCTAGAGGGTTCATTTCTTAGTCTGACCTGGTAAATCTGAGCAATCATTTCACCTCTACGTGAGCCAGCTCAGCCCGGCTGCATTGCAAAGGTTAAATAGTTGGTCATTACTGCTTAATGATCTGTTTTGGCTTGTGGAGGCAACAACAAAAGAAAACTCTTCGTTATGTACAGGAGGCTGTGAGATCTTTTAGAAGTGGAGAAAACTGCTTTATGAAGAGGCCATTAGCAGCTCATAATGGTGGGGTGCAGCAAGGAATTCACTCAGCCCAGAGGCCAGCTCTGTTATTATTACCTGCATAAATGGCAGAGGATGTTCACAGAATTGGAAGCGCCCTTCAAGATCATCGAGTCCAACCCAGCCCTAACACCTCCACCAGACCCTGGCCCCGAGTGCCACATCCAGTCTGTTTTTAAACACATCCAGGGGTGGTGACCCCACCACTTCCCCGGGCAGACCGTTCCAGTATTTTGTCATTCTTTCCATGAAAAACTTTTTCCTAATATCCAACCTAATTTTCCCTTGATGCAGCTTAAGGCTGTGTCCTCTCAGTCTGTCAGTTGCTGCCTGGTGAGCTTAATTCCTCTCACCATGTGGGAGAGAGACAAAACCCAGCTGGTATTTTTGCTTAATACATTGAGCTACAGAGCACAAAGTTGTACTTGGAGACTTGCACGTGGAGATTTGATCCATCAAAAAAAAACCCTGGGCAATAGCAACAGTGCCTGGCTTCACCAAGAGAGGACTTTCTGCCTCAGATGTGTGGACAAAGAAAGTGAAGTGCTTTTGATGCGCCTCTGCTCCCGTGTGCTTATGTGCTGCTCATTTCTTTACGGATGCTCTGCAGCATTTTGGGGGTGGGGTTGGGTGATTCCCATTCACCTCCAGCATTTCTGAACCCCTCCAGAGCACAGAGCCCACAGATCTGCACCAGACACAGGGTGTACAGAGAGCCTCGTCCACCATGGTGATGGTCCAGCAGGGCTGGGAGGAGAGGGGATATCTCCATCCCAGCAGATGGAGTGCCTGTCTTTAGATGAGGTTTTGCAATCTGCAGAGGGACCTGGAGCTGGATTAGAGTGTAGGGTTGTTCTGTGTCCTACATCACTGAGGTGGAAGATAAGTCACTGTCTGGGGAAGAAGTCAGCCTGCCCTGGAGCCCTCCCACTGAGCAAATTCCCTCTTTTTTTTTTTTTTGAGTTTTGAGGTTTTATCTTTTTGTCACTTTAACACTTACAATATAATTGCTTTCACAGCCATTTGCAGCACGGTTTAATTCTTGCCAATATTTTGAAATTCTAAAATCTTGAAGGGCTTTTGATTTGTTCCACACTCACCTGAGTGATGTGCTGAGTCCCCTCCTGTGCCATCCAGCAGAGAGGATGAGCTCTTGGGCTTAGCAGAGCAGCTCCCCATCCCACCGTGGCAGCCTTGCAGATGGGCAGGCAACCCCTACATGCACCTCTGTTTCCCTGGGCTGCCCTTTGCCAAGTTCCACTGAGGTTTCTAAACAGCCCAAAAGCTTTCCTGCGTTTGACATGAACTGTGACTTCTACTTGATTCAGTCACTGCTTAATTTGATCCTCCATTTAATTTTATCAACTGTAGTAATCAAATAATTCGTACTAAAAACATTACTATTTCCACTTGTTTATTCTGATCAATTTTAATCCTTTAAGGCACAAGGTTTGTTTAACTTAGTTATGATGTAAAAAAAAACACTGTCAATAAAACTACACGGAAAAGACAGAAGACAAAAAACAATGGTTAAAAAGATCCCAAGGAGTGCTCATAATGCAGGAAAAAGACAATAACACACTTATTTAGAAGTCATGCTATGCATGATGAAAGCTAAGCAGCATCCTGCTGGTTGTGAGATGAAAAGATCAATGGCATGTTTCAGTCGAGACATTTCTGGCAATGAACTGCACTGAAAAGGGGAAAAGATTATAATTACATATGAATGATTTTGCCTTTTTTGGGTGTTGACCGACATGAATGAACCTGCGTCAGCAGAGTTTGAGTCCTCCCTCTGCACAATAAACCTTCCAAACCAGCTGAGTAAGAGGAGGGAAAGATTTCCACTGCAGGCCATTCCTCTGTTACTTTGAGAAATAAACCCCAGCCTCCTGCTCTGCTGCTCCTATCCCTGACTGTGCCCCATCTCTCCCCTGCAGGTCAACACCTTCATCTCCTTCGTGTTCCCCATGGTGGTCATTTCCGTGCTCAACACCATCATCGCCAACCAGCTGCTGGTGATGTTCAGGCAGGCGGCCCAGGAGAACCAGGTGTGCACCATTGGTGGGCAGCAGACCATGCTCAGCATGTCCATGGAGCCCAGCAGAGTGCAAGCCCTGAAACACGGCGTGAGGGTCCTGCGTGAGTATCGCCTTCCCTCGGTGTGCCACTGGCTGGAGCTGTCTGAGCAAATAGAACTTGAAAAGTAGCAGGTGGAAATTGGAGAATGCTTTCACCCAAAAATGCCCCCTCCTCTTGTCTCTGCAAAGCTAACAAGCAGACCTGCTCACCCTAGAAAAGTAAAACCAGCCCAGCATTTTAATGATTTAGTTGACGGCAATTTAAGCCTTGCTCGTATTGTTACATTTACTTCCCTTTTTCTGCCGAGCTTTGGTTCAGACAGAGCTTAAATAAAAGATCCTGCACTCAGGAATTGAGCTGTACTGCAGAATAGTGGAGGTCTTGATTAAATAAGCTGAGGAAGAGACTGAAGAATTTGTTGTCTTAACCTTAGAGAGGATAAAGCAAAAGCTCTTCAAAGACAGTACCCAAAATAGCTAAGTGTGCCTGTAGTGGTTTTAAAAATTAGATGGAGAGAATTTGTTAGTAGAAAGCTTTCTGGTGTTCTGGTGTTTTAAAAGGTTTGAGCTAGAAGGGACCTTAAAGTTCACCTAGTCCCAAACCCTTGCCATGGGCAGGGACACCTTCCACTAGGCCAGGCTGCTCCAAGCCCTGTCCAGCCTGGCCTTGGACACTTCCAGGGGTGGAGCATCTTGGTATTTGAAGTGCTTTGGCCCAATGAGAGAAATCCCTAGAGAAGGCACCAGAAGCCTCCATGGCATTTTCCCAGCTGTTTTTCACAAGGAATGCATCCCACGCAGCACTCATTGCCATGCCATGGGTGAGCCACCCCTTGCAGCCCAGCTTCCGACTGGGAAACGCCTACCGAGAAAAAGGAAAGAAAACACAGAGGGCATTAAATTCCCCACAATGATCTTGTTGGACTGTGTTTGTTTACTGCCTCTGCACCCCAATGAACTGTTATCCACATAGGGTGGGTGAGGAGAGAGCCTTGCTTCCCCACGGAGCCTGCAAGGACTCTGCTCCTTGCTATCCTTTTCTGGTTTTTAACACTTCTGCCTGCTGCCATGAAGTGAGAAGCTGCCTTTTCTCACTCGTGCTACACCACCTCACACCTCTCTGTCTCCTTTTAGTATTGCATCCTCTTTGATCATCAGGAAGAGAGAGCTCCTAATGAATAATAGCAGAGAAACCTCAATTTACACCTGGAATTCCTCAGCATTGGAGGAAGTGCACCCCTCAACCACACTCCACATCTCCCCCGAGGCACTGAAAAACAGCCCTTCGCTTTCTGAACAATAAGCATAATTTTCTTTTTCATCTTCTTCTGCTTCCTCTTTTTCCTCTCCAGGCAAATTTTTGGGTTTGCTGTGTACTGCAAAAGCTGAGAATATTTGGCAAAAACGAGGGCTTCCGTCTGGAGCCTGAGATGGTTCAAAAGTGGGTCAGATGTGGCACCAGGGGCCCCCGTGCAGCGATGCCCAGATATTCCAGGCACCTTCTCAGGGCCACCCTGGCATCAGGACTGAGCTCCCCTCCATGCTGGGAAGGCGATGAGAGGGCAGTTGCTTCTTGCATTTCTGTGCTGAGGAAAATCCAGCAAATAAAACATCCTCCCTCTCTTCTGTCTGTGATTCACTCCACCATGCAGAAATGCTCCCTTTTTCTAGAAAATGGGAGTGAACTCCTGCTGCATTTTGGCTTTTCAGATGTACTGCATTACTGGAGGGGCTTGATTCACACTCACTTTCCTCACCTGTTCCTCGTGAGTTATATTTTAATAACCCAGGTCTCCGAGCTGTCTGAAAAGTGGCAAAGAATACACGAGGATGCACATGACTTATCCTGGCATCCATGACAGCCAAAATCTTGAACAGAGTCTGGGCTCATTTATGGAAGAGGGTGGGAAAAGAAAAATGACACTTGTCCCCCCTTATAAAGCTGTTGGCAGAAGATCAGAGCTTCATGGGGGTAAAAGTATTTTCCATTTCCAGAAGTAAACTTTGGCCTGAAGTACAGAGAAGGTTGATTTAGGTCTAAGGGTGAAATGTTTCAAAATTGAAACATTGAACTTGTAAATGTAGTGCTTATAAAACTTTTTTTTTTTCTTTTTTTTTTGTGCAGAGCTCTTGGATAAGGTCATAGCAGCAAAATACATCCTTGCTCCAAATGTACTGAGATTAAGTATTTGTTTACATTGAAATAAGAGCTAAAAGTGGCCAGGCTACAGCCTCATTCAAAACATACACGACAGTGTTTTCCTCCCTTTTGGTAGCATTTGTGTATTTTCTTGGCTCCGACTTCGGGTCATTTACAAAATAATGAGGGGGTGATCAGGAGCAAGGAATGTGTCAGGTCTGTTGCCTGGAAGCCACCTCATTAAGTCAGTAAGCATGAGATTGCTGATTGTAATTCCCTCTCTGCTGTCAGAGTTCACCAGGTGTGAGGATTCAAATTCAGAGGGCTCCAGGCACTTGCAGCTTCCCAGCTTTTTTTTCTAAGGATTATGGGACAACCAGTTCTGCTGTTAAAAATACCTTCCACCAAGAGATTTCATGCCCTTCTTCATCCTTCCAGTTCCTTCCATTAAACCATCTCCAATTTGTGTCGCTATTCCTTGGCTGTGTTGGAGCCGGAATGCTGAGCCTCCCGAAGCTGTGTGATGCTTCAGAGAAATATGAATTCTCTGTTTGCACAGCCTGATATGTCAATCACTTGATAAAATTCTAAATAATCCTTAAATACTCTCACACATGCGCACACACACCAGAGCAATCAGAATCACAGAATGGTTTGGGTTGGAAGGGACTTTAAAACCCATCCAGTGCCCCCCCTGCCATGGCAAGGACACCTCCCACTGTCCCAGGCTGCTCCAGCCCCATCCAACCTGGCCTTAGATGGATCCAGGGATCCAGGGGCAGCCACAGCTTCTCTGTCCCAGGGCCTCACCACCCTCACAGGGAAGAATTTCTTCTTAATATCCAGTCTAACCCTTCCTTCTTTCACTTTAAAGCCATTCCCCTTGTCCTGTAACTGCAGGCCCTTGTCCCAAGTCCCTGTCCAGCCTTCTTGGAGCTCCTTTAGGCACTGCAAGCTGCCACAAGTTCTTCTCCAGGCTGAACAACCCCAGTTCTCTCCGCTGTTTGAAAAATCAGGCTGTATTTGAGCTTGGCTCAGGATGAAAGCTCTGTTCAGCCAAAACGTCTTCTGGAAAGGACACAGTTTTGTGGCATGGACTGATCCCCCAGCAAAACCCCTGCCTGCAGCCCTCAGCACCTCCTGGCTGCTGTCAGATCAGCTCCCACGTGGGTGGAAGGAAGGCAGGAGTTATTGAATAGCACAGCTGAGCTCTGATAACGACATTGAGACAAACTGATGGACACCAAGGGGAGGCTTTGCAAGGGGATGTTGGCTAAGCCTATTAAAATGTAATCAGTTCCAGGTAGCATTTGCTCTGTTACTGAAGCTGCTTAGTGAAAGCAATTATAAAGCACTTAGAGGTTTAACCAATTAAAAGAATATCCTTCAGTCTCTCACAGCTGGCCTGGATGATGCTTCAGGAAAATGCTGTTTAGCAGAAGAAGTCAAGCCGCATTTTTAACTGTGAATTTTTAAATTATGATTTTGGGACTTCTGCATTTCTTAAGTAATACAAGACAAAGGCCAAGAATTAATGATGTATTCATGTATGTCATTAATTTGTGCATTAATAATTCCCCTTCTGAACTGAATGCTTTGAAGAGTCCATTTATTTCTCCTCACCAAGGCTCCAAGTGTGTGTTATTCATTTCAGGAGAATATTGCCATGAGATTTTGTATAACCAGCCTACAGACAGGAATAGTAAATTGCTCATACTTTGCAACCACAATACACAGAAAAGCACCAGTTTAAAACTCCTTAAACAGTTGTATTTCATAATTCCTGTATTCTAAGGAAAACAAATTTATTTGTTCATGAATCATTTCTTTTCAAGAAAGGAACAAAATTCATGGCAGTTTGTATCTCTAATAAAACGTCTGAGCAACTCCAAGTGGAGTTTAGCAAAACCCCTGTGGCATTAAGCTTGAGTGGAAGCTGATTTTAACAGCTGAAGTGTCACACTGAAATTTGGGAGGATGAATTACCTGTTTAACAGTTGTATATATTTCCCAGAGATGTTTGCAGTTGTAGGTTTGCTTTGCAGCCTGCCAAGTGAGATAAAAGGAGCAGCATCAGAGCGCTCTGTAGTCACCCTTCAAGGAGCAAGAACCAGGGGTGGCTGCAGCTCTTGGAGCAGGGAGTCTCTGTTTCCCCCTCTCCCAAGATGTGTCCCTGGCACCACAGCTCGGCCTGGCTCAGCATTCCTGCAGGAGCTGCAGGTTCTTGTGGCTGCATCTCTGCAGACAGCTCCAGCATTTGCCTTGCCCTGAAAGCAGATTTTCCAGGTGTTAAGCCCGTGACAATGTGAGTGTTTAAGAAGTTAGCTAATGTGATTCCAAACATGAAGTCTGGCCGGGGCTTTAGTCACTGCAGAAGCATGCAGTGAATACAGCTCCAGGGTCCCTTTGATGAGCAGAAACAGTTCAGGAGGAACAAAGGACATGTGGAACTCAGAACTGGAGGGGAAAGAAGAAAGGGCTGCAGAGGAAGCCAGTTCAGGTTACACCTGATCTCACCAAATAGAAAGAGACTTGAACCTGGTGAGGATAAGATGGGATCCCTTCTCTACCTTTCAAAGGGGAAACTCTCTTCCTTTTCTCTTCCTTCTCCTCCAAACGCCCAGACATCCCCAGGGGAAATGGCATGAATTAAGTTTAAATGGAATCAAGCAACCTCTTCTCTAATTTCCAAAAGATTAAATACCTTAGAAGGAAACTTGGGAAGTGACCCTAGTTTGCACTGAGACAGCAGTGATGTGTTGCTTGCTAGTGCCTGTTCTTGGGCTAGCTTTAATCTGTATTTTCTGCCTTGTTCCTTATAGATGAAACTGGTGCCGTGGGATGATTTAACCACTGGCGTGAGCTGGGGCAGAAATTCACATCTATTTTCAAATCTGTCATCTGAAGCCATTAAAAATCAGGACTGGAGAATATAGTCTGAGTGAAATATGTTGACTTTGAATGCCAAAAGGTTTTTTCCATTCCTTGTGCTGTCTCACTTTTCACTAATAAAGAAGAACTTAGGGTTTTTTCAATAATATGTTCAAGAGCACTAGAGGATAGTATCCAGATAATGCTGTGGTGTCTAAAGGAGCTGAGGACTTCCCAAGCTTATTGCTGCTCCAGCTTCTTTGCTCTCCTGAGTACTCCTGGTTCGTGTTGGTGGTCCCCAATCCCTGCTGTTTGTTATTGACTTTTATGGAAATCCTTTATTCCACAGCCTTATGACCCAAATACCAGCATAAGTAGTTTTAATTTTACTGGGCTCATACCTACCCTGGCAGCTCCTGCAATCCCTACTTTGGAGCCTGCTGATATAAATATTGCCAACGGGCTGTCAGGTAGAACATCATGTTAATATAAACAGCACCTCGAGGTTTAACAAGGCTGTGCCAGCTGTGCCTGCACTTTGCCCAGCTTTCACCACCTCTCATATCAAGCAGCACTTTGCGAGAGGTTCTCTTGTAATGACCTCAACTAAATAAGTATATAAAACCCAGGAGCTTGGGATATACAAGGATTGTTTCTCCAGAAATCAGCATTACCCTGACACGAGCCTAGTAACCTTTTGTACACCTCATTAGTACCAGCTGGTGGGTGTGCACGCCTTGGGCAGTGTTGGGATGAGTCTGAAACACAGAAAAGGCTGAGAGCTGCTGTTCAGGGGAGTCAGTGGCTCCCCAGACAGCTCCTGCCTTTGCTCAGGAATTCCACCGTGCTGTTCCACATCTGTATGTGGCTCAGCACCCCTTCAAATGCAGAGGAAAAGAAATAAATTGGCTGAAATAGCCTGGACAAAACTATCCAGGGAAGATGGATCTGAGCCTCTCTGGAGGCCTTAGCAGCAGCAGAGGTAGCTACAAGAAGGAGCAGCATCCCTTTTCTGCCTCTCGAGGAGAGAAAGGAGGACAGGACAGAGGGATGGCCTCGCCGAGGGCCACCCTGGGGCACAGGCTGTGACTCAGCAGCTGGAAGCCCCTCCTGAGCATCTCTCCTGAGCTCAGGAAAACCGTGGGATTCTCACGGATGGTGCCTCACGCACCTGCTAACCCAGAGGTGCTCCTGGAGTTTCCCAGCCTCAGCCCAGGATACACACGAGGCAAAATAAAATACCCGCTGTGATCTCATGGAATTTAACTTCCAGGACTGCTCCCACATCCAGTTTAGTCTGAGAGTCGAGACTGGCGCAGTTTAAATCTCCTGAGCAATGAAAAAGATGTCAGTCAGAATTGATGTTTCTCTCTGCAGGGCTTCCTGAAGGAAAAAAAAATCAGGGATCATCCTCTGCCACTCCTGCTTCCTCTCCCCTTCTTCCTTGGCATGCAGTTCAAACAGGCAGAGAAAAAAGCCATTATGAGACAAAATGGAAAGACACAGGATATAATAATCCAGGGTTTAATACACATTTAAATTTGGACTTTGATTTAGAAGGGAAATGAGGGAATACATTGGTGGAAGGATCATTCCTTGCCACCCCTGGCATGCTGGGGTCATCTTGCTGAGGTCCCACATCCACTCCCCAGCCTTGAGGTTTGCCACCTCTTTTGTTTGAATATGGGAAATATCAGAAGCTCGTGGAGCAGCTCTGCTCCTATTAGAACCTTATTGAATTAATTAGAAGTGAGGGATGTGTCTGGTTTATTTTTAGTTCAAAAAATAAAGGCAGGAAATCTCCAACCTCACAAACACCATCCTGGACAGCCACCCCAGCACACATTGAGTCAAAGCCTTCCCCTGCAGTGCTCAGCTCCAGCAGACTGACCTGCTCCTTCTTTCTCCACCAAAGAAACACGTGTCAAGCTTTTGATGATGAAGAACATGTCCTAGGGGCTCATAACAACAATAAAAAAAACCATTTTTGCTGATGGTTTGCCCAGGATTTGTTTTACAGCTCAACCATTTTGACAGGCAGGTGCTCAGGGAAGAACAAAACAGCAGGGAAAGGAACCAGGTATCTGGGAGAAAAGGATATTTTCATTCTGTATTAGGTGAAAGATGACACAGTCTCGTGTTTCACATTCCTCCCAGGGGAGAGGACCCAAGAGGGCAGGATTGCCACCCTAAATCTGCTTGATCCCTTGTTTGATAAAATGAAAACATAGGGATTAAGGGTGACGAATTCAGGCCGGGATCTCCTAATCTGTGCAGCACAGAACTGCACAGTGTGTCACCCAGCTGGGACTTCCAAATCAGACCATAAGTGTCTCCAGTGCACTTCACATGTTTAATAGAGTTTTAATTGCAGAGTGATTGCATGTGATATTACAGAATTATCACAAGATTACTTAATTGCTGATGTTAGGCAGATACTTCTCTCAATATGTGTTTTTGTTAATATAGATCCATATTATTTGGCACAGCACTGCCTGAGCAGCAGAAGTAGAGATCATTTACCAGGAGAAAACCACTTTCATTTAACGTGTTGGTAAATTAAACGAGCAGATGTGTGAGATTCTTATAATTGGCTGTCGAAAGGATCCGGATCCTGCCGTTCCTAAAGAGCAGCACACAGGGGCGAGCAGCTGAGGAGTGCCAGCGCGTGGAGGTTTCTGCAAAAATTATGACGTGCCTGAGTGAACCTGTGTTTGGAGCCATTTGGGAAGCTGCTTTTGCAGCCTGAAGATGTAGCTAAGCCTGTGCAGGCGCTGGGAGAGCAGATGGGCTGGAGCCGGGATGTTGGCTCGCTCCCGTCAGCCCCAGGCTGACGGATGGAGGAGGAGAGGCTGGAGAGTGTTGCTCCTCCTGCAGTCCCTGCGAGGGATCTCCTGGAGAATCTCAGGGGAGCTGCTCCATCCAGGGCAAACCAAAGGCCTGTCTGACGGAGAAATGAATTCCTGAGGTGGCCAAAAGCAGGGGCTCAGAAATGGGAAGGAGCAAGGCAGGCATCCCACCGAGCTTCCCAGGGATGTCCCCACCTCTCCTGGGCCACATGTCCTGCAGGGGCTCTCCTGTCAAAGTCCCACCAAAGCTCCTCAGGGAAGGATCAGGCACAGGTCAAATTCATTCACTTGCTGGCACCTGAAGGTCTGCAGGCTGCCTGGTGATGAATTACATCTGTGATGACTGTGGCCAGAGAGCAGCCAAAAAACAGTTTGAAAAAATGAATTCCCTTGGACAAGAGAATAAAAACAGACCCTCTAGCCTTCTTTCCAAAACATGTCCCTTCAGCTGCTCAAATCTTTATTGGATAAATGGCTTTTGCAGGATTCCTGGAAGATGCTGTCATGCATCATGGAATAGAACCTTCTGCATTGTTAGCTGTTTGTTTAATGAGAGAGGGAGCTCATGAAGTTGGGGTAGGGTGTGAATATGGAGCTGGACAGGGATTGTTTAATTTCTGCTGTCCTGTGCCTCTTGGCTAAGCATCAGTGGCAGGAAGATGCAGGCACAGCCTGACTGGTTCCTCCTGGACTGCATTATCCAGGGGAAACACATCTTCTGCACATCTTCTCCTTGAGCTCTGACATGGTCCCTGTGGGATGACAGTGTCTGGGTTTGGGACATATCCACATATTTTCCATCCCAAGGCAGAAAAAACCCCCAGCCTTTGGCTTCACATGTCAAATCCACGTTGCCCTTGTGGTAGCTCACTCTGGAACAGAGCTTTGCTGCTTCCCAGCCCCTTACAGGTCACATAAAGGACAAGAGTGATGCGTCCCTTGTTGTCTGTAGAGCAAATTTGGGACCAAAAATTAACTTATTTCATTAACTTATTTTATTTAGCCTTTATTTTCTTCTTGCCTTTTATTATGTTATGTTTTAACTGAGATTTCTTTATTTCCTGCAAGGATTCTGTCAGAATCCTGCTGTTCCATACAGAAGTGGAAATGTATATTACAAAAGGAAACAAATCTTTCTCTTGATTGCCTGATAGATATACTTTTTAATCTGGACTGACAAATGCACTCTATCAACAGCACTTTTATGCCTCAGAGTTGTTATATTTTATTTTCCATTGTTTGACATCCCTCAGAATCTGGAAAGGAAAAAAAAAAAGCAATAGTGTCTTTCTCTGCTTGCCCTTTAATTGATCATTTTTATTGTGGCAAAGTCCAGACCCAAACATGTTGTAATCTCAGGTATGGCACAAATGTAGAACAAAAGGATGAGCCCTGCCACTAGAAAGAGCAGTTTAATGGTGCTCAGTCCTGAGGGGACTGTGGCCAGTTGATGCCCCCCTAGAGTGGCCCTGGCTCCCTGTCTACCTGGATGAGCCCCACATTTGTACACCAGCTGTCCCTGTGAATGCTTTGGGTGAGATACCCAGTGCCACAAAGGCATCCAACACAGATGCAAACAGAGTTTCCTTTAAGCCACTGTCTGAACTAGGCACCACCAGTCCTTCCTCTGTACTTTCTGTTGTTCCTAATGTCCCTGCCCCAGTGCTTAGTGCTGTTCTCTATTACTTCTGCTTTGCTCGTTTTTACAGACGTTTGCAGGCTGGTTGTCCCTCAGGGTTATTAATTCTTTTCACTACAGCAATACAAGAACAAATGGGGCTGCAGGAAAACAGTTACAACAATTAAACCCCAGCAGACAGGTCCCTTTTTCACCCTGATGGAGAGTTGCTCACAGAGTTAAGGCTCTTCTCCTGCCTTGCAGGTGCTGTGGTGATCGCCTTCGTGGTCTGCTGGCTCCCGTACCACATACGGCGTCTCATGTTCTGCTACGTCCCCTCCAGCCACTGGACAGAGTGAGTCACACCGTGGGGACACGGTGCCCCCTGCCAGGACAGGCTGGGGGCTCAGGCTGGGCTGGGGACGCCAGGGCACCCACGGGGATCAGGGAACTGAGCTGTTCTCCAACCCAGGGCTTAAAGGCTCAAACTCCTAAATTGCTGGTTTGGGTTTGGTTGTTTTTGTTTGGTTTTTTTTCCCAGGCAAATTAAGAGTTTTTGTTTTACCCTAATCCCCCAGACACGGTGGAGGAAGCATCATTCTGAACCAAAGCCCATCATCAGCCCCCCCTTCCTCCTCACCCCCGCGATGGGGCCTCAGTCTGGCAGCCCTTGATGAAATGACATTTGGACAGGGGGGCTGGTACATCCTGAGTGGATTTCAGTCTCTGTGCCAGAGATATTGATCCCCAGCCCTACCATGCAGCAGCTCCTGTCAGCACACAATTTAGCTCCACGAGGCCACATTTCTCTCTGACAGGGGAGATGATACAGGTGGGGGAATAACCGTGCTACTTACTGAGTCTGGGCCAGGCTATTTAGTGGGTTTTGCAGAGGAGTGGATCAAAATAAAATACCAGCAGTTGCTGCTGATTAGGAAGTTCCCAGATTGTCAGAGAATTCCGGGATAATTGCACAAACACACATGCACTGCTCACAGATGTGCAAAGGCACCCCAGGAACTCCCTGCTCCTTTCTGAGGCACCAGCAAAGCAGACACCAAAGTAATTATTATTTTGAAATATGTCATTAAGAGCTAATGCTGTCTGGGAACACACACTGAGGAAGCCTGAGATGCCAAGGGATGCATTCATATGCCTCCTCCCATGGTGTTACATCCCTGTCGTCCCTGAGACCAGGGCTGTTTCTTTCAAGGGAAAGAAAAAAAAAAACAACAACCTACAACACCAAAAAGCAGAACAGCAATAAAAACCTACAATTCCATCAACTCCTAATGCAAATAATGATAAATTAGGATTTAGCAGTCTACTGAATGGCAGTGTGGATCCAGCCATAATAAAATCCAAAATCTATCTTCAGTCATGAAAACAGAGCTCTAGGCACACGCTGGGACAAACTTGTTTCTTCTTTGCTTTCCTATATGAAAAGGACTTAAGGCACTGTTCTATCATGTAATGACTGCATTTGCTTTGTGCAAGAGGGGTAGAAAGTCTGTCTGCAGTTAGTGGGAATTTATGCATCGTGGCTGTGTTCACATATTTTTTTTTTACTTTCTTTTAAAAACCATGAGTGATTTTAGGAAAACACTGAATTTACAGACTGATAGTGAGCTATCAGTCTGATGGCTAACCAAGAATTTGCAGCAGCCTGGCATGCTCATGTATAAATGTGCCTTGTCCCTGAAGAAGATAATTTTTTCCAATATTAATTCTTCACAACTATACAGAGAAACTCTGGGCCATGCAGTCCTTGGCAGTGCTGAGGAGGTAAGGAGAGATGAGCAATGTAGTCCAGCATTCCTCTATTCATCTTTTGTTAGACACTGCTCAGACTAGAAAAAAAGGTCTGCAATTTTCACCAGGATAAATGATTCTGAGGAACATCTTCCTGAAAATGAGACCCGTGGTGTTTATAAATGCTTTACCAGATCAGGGCTGTTGTTCCCAGTTGGCCCAAGGAAAGATATATCCAAAAGTATAAAAGATAATAAAACATTTTCAACCAGTTCTAGCTGAAAACATTAAATTTGGTGGTTAGGATGTGTTTCAGAAGCATGTTATCATCAGCTTGCCCCCAGATCAGGAAATGCTGTCGCACATTATGGACAAATCCCAGCCCAGGGACCCATTGAATGAGCTGATGCTGCTCTCACTGCCAGAGGGAGGAGAGAGCTGCATCTGCTGCTGGAGTTTGGCTCTTCTGCAACCTCTGTAGATCAGAACTGCAGCCAAAAAAGTCAAGCTAATGTGTATGTATGACACAGAAGCAAATTTCCATCTGGCTTCTCAGTTTCCAGAATGGCTATTTCCAAAAAAAAAAAAAAAAAAAAAGAGAGAATGCACAAGGTAAACACTGTGTCTGACTGCAGGACTTAAATAGGTCTCTAACTGCTGGGGAGTGGGGCAATACCTTCCCAGAGGCATCTGATCCATGTTTCACCAGTTCCAGTGGAAGATGAGGATGGGTTGTGGTGGCTCAGGCACCACTGGTAAGCTCATGCTTGCAGCCTAGAAAGGAGCAGGAGCAGCAGGAAAGCAGCTCATGTTCTTCTGACCCTTGTGACTGAGTTCTTCACACTGAGAGTTTTGTCTTTCATCTGTTCTTCCAGTTTCCTTTACAACTTCTACCACTACTTCTACATGCTGACCAATGTCCTCTTCTACGTCAGCTCAGCAATCAACCCCATCCTCTACAACCTGGTGTCGGCAAACTTCCGCCAGATCTTCCTCTCCACACTCACCATCCTGTGCCTGCCATGGAGGAAGAAGAAGAAACGCCTGGCCTTCACCAGGAAATCCAACAGCATCTCCAGCAACCACACATTTTCCAGCCAGGTCACAAGGGAAACTACGTACTGAAGCCAAAGGAGGAGGAGGAGGAAAGCAATTCATCGTGGAGTCAAAACTTGAGAGAGGCCTCTGTGACTTTCATGCATGGTCTCCAAATTCACGTAACACAAATGTGTTTAGCAAAGTCATTTTTGTTGGAAAAAATAGGCTTTGTTCTGCCAGTAACTTTGAGGTTATTTTCGAGCATTGGCCTTGCCTCTTGTGAGTAATGTCTACATGTATTGTAACTTCAGCCTGGCATAAATCCAGATGTGGTGTTAACTGGGAAGCCAAAATGTGTTCAACTTAGGCAAAACTGTTCTGCATTTCATCCTTTTCTCAGTGCAGAGATGCCGTGTTCACATCCAAGGGTTTGAGATCACGTCTCCTGGTAGCACCGAGCAGAGAGTTTGATGAGGAGAAAGGGATGTTCTTGGAGAGTGGATATGCTCATCTGTGGGATGTTCAATGAACGAGGAGTGAAAACTCAGGGAGCCAGGTGGTTATTTCAGAAATATATCTCCATTGTGAGTAATTATGACCGAGGTGCTCAAGAGAGCCGCTCTGGCTCCTTGAAATTAAATAAGAACAGATGATGCCTTACCTCAGCTGGGGTGGCTGTGGCCTGGGGAGTGGGGTCACCTTTGGCTTTAGGGCATCCACAGTGTCTGGCTTTGGTACCACTGCACCAATAACAGCAGAGTCTCTGGCAAAGTCAAGAATGCAGAGGCTGTGCCCAGATGGACTGCTGAAAATGAACAGAAATGGAAAATCTTCCTTTTGCCATACAGCCAAATCCTATTTTTTACCAGGGAGAACAGTTTGCTGGCCCACATTAAGAGATGAGAAAACTCTGAGCTCATGAGGGCTGAGAGCAATCTGCCCCAATTCTCTGGGACCTTCAGATTTTTCCCATTCTTCTCCTGGTTTTACTTGTTTCCTTGCCATTTCCACAAGGCTGACATCTCAGTATATAGCAGTTGGAGGAAGTAGGTCCTCCTGTTCTACCTTTTATTTTATTACTTTTTGCTACCAGGACTGTTGGTACTGTTTTTGGTACCAGAACTGTTGGAACTTTTTGCTACCACACTTATCTGCACCCCCCAGTATTCAGATAGTTCAAATGCAGAGCATAAGAAAGTCTCAACTGGGGAGTCTTTGCTCTAAACCCACTTTCTTTTAATAAGCCAGAGGAACAGAAATAAGACCTGAAAATTCTCTTTGAAATTTCCCAGCTGGTAAGGAGAGGTCGCATGAGCTTTTCTCCCATATGGTTCCACCTCTGTGATGGAATGATATCTGTGATACAGGAAATAGGTTCAGAGTCTTCAGTACCAAAATAATAGGGCTCTGGGACAAGCTAAAGGGCTTTTTCCCCAGACAGTGACCTGCACGAACCTGGAACTGACCAATCACCCTGTGCAGCCTTTGCTGGTGGTGACCTGGTGTCCCCTTTCACACCAGACGTCATCAGGAGAGCAGGACTTGCCTCTGAAAGGTGACAAAGGTGAAGAGTTGGCTCAGTTTGGCTTTCTGGGCTTTGCCCATCCCATGTCACCCTTCAGCTAATGAGCACCTGTGGTCCCTAACTGAAGCCACAGGGCTGGAGGTGTGGATTGGCCCAAGTCAGGGTCACACCGTGAGGGAGACCAGTTACTGGACCACTGGTGACACCTCCTGCCACAGATGTTGCATCACAGAATCCCAGAACAGGTCAAGTTGGAAGGGACTCACAAGAATCACCGAGTTCAGCTCCCTGGACTTGTGGCTTAGGTCCTGTTGAGCTCAGCACAGAGAGGAAACACCCCCTTGGGGGCACTTGCTGGGAGCTGTTGGTGATGAGTGATTACTTCTGGGGCATTTATAACCTGTACCCAGCTGGCCACTGTGGCAGCCCATCAGCCACACCTGCCAGGCCTGGGAGGTGATTTTAATGCCTAGTACAGAACACCTGCAGAAGAAAGGGCTCAAAATAAAAGTCAGTGGGGCTTTGGTTTCCTCTGATTCAGCCAAACTGCAAGCTCTGTTCTGTCATGCCTTCTTGTGATTTCTTGCCCTGGTTGTACCAAGCAGAGGGCAGAGATTATATTTGATCAAGCACTTTTGTTGTTCATGAACTGTTGATTCCTCTTTGACAAAGAAAGCAGGTAGTGGCACACAAATAAATAAATTGAAACAAAGAGGCAAAATGGAGACTGATCTCTTCAGAAGGAAATGCGTGAGAAACCAGCAAGTATTTTCTGTGTATGGTGTTGTGAAATGGCTTGGGGAGGTTGGAAGAAGAAGACCCACTCATCCTGCCCAGTGGGAAAAGCCAGATACCATGAACAGGAGAGGGGAAAGATCTGCCTTGAGAGGAAGAGGAGTCTTGATGCCACACATTTAACATTGGCCTTCCAGGCAAGACACTTCAAATGTTTCTGGATGACCCAAATTTTTTACTTCACCTCTAAATAGAGCCAGCAGCTGGGGGGATCTTTCTGAAACCTCCCAAGGAAGCTGTAATTGCAATGCTTTGACTTTCATTGCGATTTAACCTCCCTGCATGTCTCATTTGCTTTTGAAATATTAAAGATTATTACTACACTTGTTCAACACCAACCAGCTGAAATGTGCTTGATTATCTTAGAAAACACTGTACAAAAAGTGTTGTTTCACATAAGATGCTTGGTTTAAACTTTCACTACTGAGATACACTGGCAGCTTACAGAATATTTGATCACAGCTCAGAGAAAGTGGCAGGTGTATTTTTGGTTTGACATGACAGTGGGAAAAAGCTGGAGTAAAAGTGAACTGATCAGAAACTCTTTTCCACAGTGTTTGTTGGGCCACTTGAGTGCTGAAGAGTTGGGGGAATTTGGAGGGTTTATCCAAGTGGTTTGCTGACTTCTACAGCTCTGTCCTTGCAGTTTAACAGGGAAGCAGACCTGGGTCCATGGCCTTAATCTGAGATTGCAGCTCAAAGCTACCTCTTCCACTGGCCAAATCTGACAACCTTGAGCTGAGCAGTGTAAGTTGCAGCTGCTTTCATCCTCTCTTCCCTGCTCGCCTAATTTTGCTATGTTCAGCTTAGAGATGTGGCTCCCTTGAGCTCAAAGAAGTGAGGATAACTGACTGCAAACCCCCATGGTTTCCAGAGAATCAGTTTGGAATGGAAGGCATCTCAAAGACCACCCAGTTCCAAACCCCTGCCACGGGCAGGGACCCCCTTTCCTAGAGCAGGTTGCTGAAAGCCCCACCCAGCCTGGCCTTGTAAAGGAAAAGGTACAGACTGCCTCATATTTACCAGAGAAACAGTTCTTTACATGCCCTTTAACAATGATGGAACTGCTAACCCAGCAAGGTTTTTAAATTTAATCTGGTGTCAATGGCTTTTGCCATTAGACAGAACACAAACTCTCATCCATTGTGTCCCTGTCTTGGCTGCACTCTTCACCGAAGCAGAGGTGAGTGTTGGGGCCTCTGCTCATCTATGCAAATTGCCTCTGTTTGCAACTGTTTGTTTTGACTAAAAAAAGAATAAAATCTGTGGAACCGCAGATGTGAAGTGCTGCCAGATGGATTCTGAGAAATTCCATTCTGAAGATAGTCTATCAAGTGACCCCTTCAAACGTTATTTTTGAGGTTTTGTTTCTCTTCACAGTGCCCTCGCCCGAGCCATCCATTTGGCAGAGTGTGAAATCAGGTTTATAAAGTCATTTTGCTATTCAGAAATCTCCCCCAGACAGGACTGTCTCACCACAGGCCCACTCCATCAGTGTTGGAATGCTCTGCTGAGCTTGTCTTTTTTTTTTGAAAGGTGCATGAGACCTCACTTCAGCGAGCTTTGCAGGAGAAAACTCAGCGGGAGATCAGCGAGGAGGGTTAGCAGGGCACGACCATAGCAGGAGCTTTGCATTTCTAGCATGCAGCGTTCAGTGAAACATCCCCGAGTGTGCTGCTGCTGCAGGCAGCTCCTGTGCAGCTGCATGGCTGCTGCCTTGGGCAGGGACAGCAGACAGCCCCAGGCTGTGGAGCCCTTCCCTGGGCTCCGTCCCGTGTCCTCCTGGCTGTGTTGTTCGGTGACTCTTCAACCAAAGCTGTGTCCGCTTGAGCTCTGTCTGGTCCTTCACGTCACAGCTCCACCACTCTTCCTGTTCTCAGTCTGGATTTGCTTAGTACGAAAGCAGAAATTGCTAAAATTTCATGATGCTGTGTCCTGGCCTTTGTGATCCAGAGTCCTTCCTCAGCTGTGCCACCTGATAGTCCTGCACATGTTGTATTTATGGAAAATATTTTTTTAAGTGCACCTTTTTTTTTTTTTTTAAATTTTATTCTGAGATACAAAATGTTGATGTGCTTTATTTTCTGTGGCCTGTTGCTCAATGGGGAAAAAAAATGAATGTTAAAAGTGTGTCAGTGTCTACTTTGTAATATTTTCTGTGACAAAGGGAAAGAAGAGGGTGTGGAATCCTTCTGTGTGGCAATGGGAAACGCTCTTTCAATGTAACATGCTATTATTGATACTGTATTTACTGATCAAAGTGTAATGAAATGGTTAATTCCTGATATAGCCTTTGTACTGTACGGTATTTTATTTTGTCATTTATTGATCCTAAGAAATAAATATCCAAATTTAAGGCTTGGGCTTGAAGTGGCAGGTGTGCCTTTATCACACAGCCCGGTTATCAGCACAGGCACCCTGGCTGGGGTCTGAAGTGCTGAAATCCCACTGGCCTTGAACTGGGATTTGCAGCTCCTCTGCAGAAGGGCCCTGGATGCACAAACTGCATCCAAACATCAGCTGCTGCTTCTGTCTTCAGGTCAGCAAACAAATCTGGGGACTAGCAAGGTTGGCAGGACGCTCCCATCAGTGATGTTTGCCCTGAAAAATCCTTCCTGAGATCTGTTAAAAGCATCAGATCTGTGCTGTCCCGCTCTGCTGTTGGGCAGAGCAGTTGAGAGCATCCAGCCCATCCAGGGCTCGGAGCATGTGGGGTGCAGGAGCCCCAGGTGTGGGAATGGGATCTGAGCTCCCAGACTGGGCTGCTCTGAGTGCTGAGAGCCCAGAGGCCCCGCAGGGGTCTGAGCCTTGCCCGTCTGCCCTGCTTGCTTTTCCCTGCAGCAGGGCAGATGTTACAGATGTTGTGTCCTGGCCATTGTTCTGCAGCAGCTTTGCCCAGCAAACGGAGCAGGTTGGGCCTTTACTGCCCTGGGAGCTGTAGAGACACAGCAGAGGAGCCAGCCTCACCCCAGGGAACGAGGAAAAAGGAGCAGACTTGTTGTGCCTTCTCAGTGAAATTTCCCCTCTTATCTTCCCATCTTTAGTGTGATCCTCTTCCTCCCTGGTATTTTTTTCTAACACAAATGTAATTTTGTGTGGACAGAACGTTTGGGTATTACCCATGATATTAAAGTGTCCTTACACTAATGACCAAAAATCAGTCACTCCATCCTCCCTGCAGCTCCTGGTTAATGTTCTGTTGTGCAATAACTGAGCTGAGCCATAAAATCTTCATAGTTTTTAACCATTCAACCCTTTTGTTTTGGTATCTGATAGAGGGAAAGGTTGGTTGGAAAGCAGGAAGAGAATAAAATTAAAATATTTGGAATCATTCATGCCCGGAAAATCCATCTTCTAAAACCTAGCTTCAATGCACTGCCTCTCCAAAGGCTTTTTGGTGCTGCTTCCAGATGAGAAGAGCAGAAGACTCTATTTTTCCT
Organism: Regulus satrapa; assembly: GCA_013396955.1. NCBI lineage: Eukaryota > Metazoa > Chordata > Aves > Passeriformes > Regulidae > Regulus > Regulus satrapa. The sequence goes on from VWZN01003126.1 coordinate 339,891, forward strand.
ACACCATCAAGCATTAAAAGATCAAAACCATTTTTTTTATGGATCCTTTTATTTGGCATTCAGCCCTGCTCTGCTCAAAGGTGTAGTTTCAGTCCACAGCTCCCGTCTTCAGCAGTGGAAATCCACAGCACGTGGCAGCATTCTTGTTTCCTGGCTGCAGGAGATTTCTGTGCTGGGCACGGTGCTCCCAGTGGAGCCTCCATGGCTCATGCAGAAATCCAGCCCATGTTCAAGCTGGAGTGAAAAATGTTGCTGTCTGCTCGTGACTTTGCCTAGGTCAGGGCTGAAAATGCCAAATCCTGGGAAGCAGAGCTTCTGATTCCTCCCAAGCCACCCTCCCAACCCAGCATCACGCAATCATGCACCACGTCACGCCCCGCAAATGTGAAGGAAAACAGAAGATGTGGAGAGTCAAATAATTCTTTTTTTTTCCTTTAGAAAGGTACAAGGACTGTGCCTGGAGCCATGAGGGATGCTTTCAGCTTGGCCCTTATTTCTCATTTCAATTATAAAAGCAATTTCCATAGTTCACGAGAGGAAAATTTCAGGCACCTTTCAGAAAAAAATTGTTACCTTTTAGTAAATGGCTTCATAAAACTTAATAAACATCCATGCAGAAGTTAATTTATTTAAGATATCTTTAAATCCTGCTCTGCCTTATTGAATTTGTTCAAACTGTAGATCAGGCTGGAGTATATTCATGAGGGCATTTAAGCAATAAGGCAGTTCATGCAGTTATTATTCCAGGTCTCCTGTGGGCTGGGAAGCACAAAGCAGAACCTGAAGTGATTTTGGGCACTCAAGTGCAAAGCTCCTCCAGAAGCACAGGCATGGCCCAAGTGCTGAAGGGCAGCCAAACCAAGCTGCTGGGGTTGTTTTCTGGGAGCAAAAACATGCCAGGGGAGCCCACAGCAGCCAGCTCTGTGTCCATGGGTGCCAGCCAAACGCCAGTGGGAAAGGATCATAGAACCTTGGAACCACAGGATGGTTTGGGAACCTAAAAGCTCATCTTATTCCAACCCCCTGCCATGGGCAGGGACACTTCCCACTGTCCCAGGCTGCTCCAAGCCCCATCCAGCCTGGCCTTGGACACTTCCAGGGATCCAGGGGCAGCCACAGATTCCCTGGGCAACCTGTGCCAGGGCCTGACCACCCTCGAGGAATTTCTTCCTAACACCTAATCTGTACAGCAAAGCAGCAAAGTGAGTTAAACACCGTATCACTGGCGATAAAAAGCAGTCAAGCCAGCCAGGACTTTCAAGAGAAGAGGAAGAGAAAGGTCCAAAATTTGTAGTGAGTGTGTGAGCGCTTGTGCGGGTGCTGCACCCATACCTGGGATGATGTTTTGCCCATGGTTGTTCAGCCTGGAGAAAAGAAAGCTCCAGGGACACCTTAGAAACCCTTTCAGTACCTAAAGAGGCTTCAAGAGAGCTGGAGAGGGAGTTTTTTACAAGAGCCTGGAGTAAGAGGACAAGGGGGAATGGCTTTAAGCTGAAGGAGGGTAGATTTAGGTATCACCAGTACCCCAGAATTTCACAAACGTAATGGAGAAGTAGTAGCCATTGTTACCAAGATTTAACAGCATTAGCACACTTCCAGCAATCCAGCATGCTCCAGCCCTTTGTCACTGCAGTGGAGCTCTTGTTTTAGGGATGGATTTCAGGCACAGGAACTTCTGGGGTTCATCCAAGGGCTACAATGAAATCTTGTAGACCAGAGCTTCAAACCGCGGTGTTTCCAGCAGTCGACTCTGCTTCATCTTTCCCTTCACTCAGGTAGCTCATGAGCTATACTAAACCTCCATTCCAAGACACATATTAGCAAAACATGCCAACATTCAGCCATTAAAAAGCAGCTTCTCGCTGGTTGTCAGCAACAGCAACAACCTTGTCACAGCACTTGGCAGCTCTCAGAGCGTTCTTGACGGCGCTGTTATCCTTGGTGCCTGCGCCGTGCAGATTGCAGAGGAAGGTGAGGCATTGTGTGCTGAATTTAAAAAAAAAAAAAAAATCCCCAAACAGCAACGAGCTCCATTAAATGGGAGTGACCTCAGCAGTGCCACGGGGAGCTATAATGAAATCTGTGACACCTGACATTTTCGATGTTTTGGTTCTTCTGTCCAACTGAAAGGCAGCAGTTACTGCCAACAGCGTTATTAGCACAGCCCCCACACAGAGCATGAATTCTCACAAAGTTTCGCATTACTGCAATAAATCATTTTTTTTGTTTTCCTTCAGACCGGCAGTTGGAATAAGATTAATTTCTCTTTACCATCAGTGCAAGCATGAAATACCATTTTTCGTGATCAGTCCAGGAAAACGCTTTTTGTCGCGGTTGGTGTTTTCTGACTCAGAACTTGAGATTTAATCCTTCTCCTTCCTCTGGGCTTGAGCCAGAGCAGAGCAAAGAAATGGAACAGGGATTTTAAGGCTGGTCACCAGTGATACCATAGCAAGGCAGCCAGACTGGTTAATCCTCTTGCCCAAAAAAGTGAGCACACTTCAGGAGGCTGATCTAGGAAAACACGTAAACACAAGGCTACAGGCTTTTGAGAGGAAAGAAAATACAAATTTATGGAGTATTTCTGAGCCTTGATGAATGCCCACCTGCCCAACTGGTATAAACCTGTTCGCATCTGCAAAGAAACCCAGTTTGTGTTTGTAAGTGACCCAATCTAGCTCTGTTTGTTTCTCTTTTCTGAGGCGTTTCTCTTTTATAAATATCATTTAGCAGGGGAAAATGATAGTGTTCATTCTGTTCGCAACTCCAGTCTTAAATGCCAGAGGTGCTGATCAGATTAAAACAGAAATCAGAGTTCATAGATTGTGTCTGGAAGAAATAAAGACTCTGGTGCTGATTTTTATTGAATATAGGACAATATCTTTGTTTATTGTATATATTACAGTGGCGAGGGGTGAGAGCTTCTATCACAGTATGGCTCAGTGCTTTTTAATATGTTCTTCATCCTTTGGAGCTCACTGGCATTCACTTGCAGATTTCACTTTGTATCTTAAAAGGTTTCGTGGAATTTTGGAGATAGGGAAAATGAATCCTGCCATGCTGCCAGTCTCACTCCATGAATGCAGCACTACAGGCAGCTCCTCACCACTGAATCACAGAATGCTTTGGGTTGGAAGGGACCTTAAAAATCATCTCATTCCAATTCCCTGCCATGGACAGGGACACCTTCCACTAAATCAGGTTGCTCCAAGCCCTGTCCAGCCTGGCTGTGAAGAACATCATCATGAAGAGCCTTGAAGAGCAATGTCTTTGTCTTAGAATGGCTTAGAATGGTAAAAATTGCTCTCCTCTTGCCCTAGGGTGAAATTATCTGTATGAGATCAGCCACACTGTTATCATCTGATCCCTGGGGAAGTTTGTTCTGGGAGAACATTTCATCAGTCAGCTCAACAAAGAGTCAGTGTGTGAGGGGCAGCTTTATACTTGTTGTGAACAGGAAAGCCAAAGCTACGCGGAGATGAACATTATAATAAAAATTAGGGAGGGCTATTTCTGCTTCACTCCTCAGGAAATGCAAAATTAATGAGCCTCTGTACAGGGAGAGAGAGGCAGAAAAGGTTTCTCCAGAGAGTAGATCTCACCTTGGTTTCCCCCCAGCTCAAAAACTCTGACTTTTCAAAGCCCAGCTTTGAGGGAGACTGTGCCATATCAGCTTAGCATATAGGATAAAGGGTAGAAAGGATTTCAAATGTCTTCAGAAAATGTGGGCACCATCAGTGCACAATGACAATTTTATTTGTCATTATATCTCTGTGTTTGTCTATACACCACGTCATCAAAAGGATTCACAGATTTTCCCAGGGAGAATACAGTTGTGTCAATAACATCAGTGTACAACAAAAAGAACCTGGAAAATGGAAAATAAAAAAAGAAAAAAAAGAATACATTCTGCTCCTCTGATTTTTTGCATCTTCACACATCAGTCAAAAGCTTTTCTCTTCAACCAAAATATCACTTCCACTTGTTTACAGCAATTCATCCCCCTGTGCTATTCATTTCTCTGGGAGATCAGCTCCAGGGCTCGGGATCTGCCTGTGTTTCATATCCATCTCTCCAGAAGGCACCACAGTGTTTGAAGATTGGTTGTCTTCATCAGGAGGAAAACCTGTTCTCTGTAAGAAGGGGCCATGAGTCACAGCACGACTTTGATGAAACCAATAGCCTTCCTTAGAAGTTGGCACCTGAGCACTGGAGAAATTAGGAGCTGTAGGACCAAAATGTAGTAATGAATCAGAGGATGTGATGGAAAAGGTGTTTTGTTGGAGTGAAAATTTTTAAAACTGAGGGTAAGGCATGTTTATTTGAGATTGAGCCTATTTCTTGTGATGCACAAAGAAATTTCTCAGGAAGGTTTTTAACTCTGCACAGAGAAACACAGAATAGGATTGTGATAAAAATGAGGGGAAACAGGGCAGGTCAGATGATCACCCACTGCAGTGGGATGAAGCAAAGGCACAGGTCCAACCCTGTCAACCTGCTCAGTAAATCCTCCCCTCACCAAGCATCAGAGTAAAGCAGAGAAGCAAAGAGTTAACTTTGCTCACATCTCCCAGCAAATGCCTGTTCCCACAATCACTGTCTCTTTTTGGCCAGAGTTCTGTATTTTTTAGCTGTTCTCAACTCTTTTGTAGAGCAATTATTCCTAAGTGCAACTGAGGACATTTTCCCTTCTGCTCAGATGAAATTTACTTCAATTCAGTTTGGTAGTAGCTCCTCAGAGCTCCTAAGAAAATCTCCTGACTTCAGAGTCTTCTTTGTAGCTACCCAACAATGGGAAAGTGCTAAAACACTTGAGAAGTCAGGGGGAAAAAGAGGATCAGAGCTGCAGAGGCTGAGGAATGGGACACTCACCTGGCTTGCAGGAGAAAGAGAGAAGTGGGATAGCTGGCAGGGAGAAAAACACCCAAATCTGGGAAGGTTTTCAGGATTTCCTGCTGCCAAATACAACTCCAGAGAATGTTAATCTGCATCTTTACCAGTACCCACCTTCCCACCCTCATATTTTCAATCCCAGATGTTTTCAAAGTCATCCGTACTTTCTGAATATTAAATTTGGAAAAAATGTTCAGTCATGGACCCTCAATATGAGGGTGTGTTTGGTTTGATTGATTTCATCTCCGGTGCAAATATCCACATCTTTCTAACCAGCTCATTTTATTTAGGATTAACAAGTAGAAGTTTCACTTGAGCAGCTGTGGTTCCACCTCATGAATGTTTAAATTGAGGATAATTGGTGTTTCTGTTTGTATCAAAGTATCTGCTCTATAAAATAGCTGGGGTCAACTCTACATTTTTACTGTTTATGAACAGAAATATTTCTGGCTTATCAGTGTTGTGGGCAGCTTTGTTCTTTGTTCTGTTTTATTTAGTAAGACTGTAACTTTAATAAGATTTTAATACTGAGACTTAAACTACACACATTTCAAATAAATTTGTTCACTGATCAAAGGACAAAAGGGAAAATATTCTAATAAATAGAATATTGTCTTCTATCTACTGTTCTCCCAGCAATAATGACCTGCAGTCTAAAATACAATTCAACTCCAGCCATAAATATTCATAGCTAAGAGTCCTTATTTTCCTTTAAACTGTTCTGTGCTACTGGAAAGTCTAATGTTTCAAAATTCAAGCACTGAGACATCATCATAACCAGAAGTACCCAGAAAAACCACGATGCAGAAAAGTGGATTTCATTTCAAATAAATCATGAGCTGCAGTGGGAGCAATGCTATGCACGACATTTCCATAGGTACAGAGAAACCAAACCCAAGACAGGCAAAACTGGGATTGCACACCCAGATATGGAATATGGGGCACTGTAGCCCATCATGGGGATCGTGCAGCCACATCTGGATCTCCCTGAAGGAAAGCTCTCCGGTAAGGAGAGAGCAGCTCCTTTTTAAGCTCCTTTTTAAGTGAAAAGGCCAGTTCTGGTTCTGGGTATCAGCTCTACAGCGCGTCAGGAGGCCACCAGGTGCACCAACATTTCCTTCCTCCCACATTTGCTCCTCGCTGGGGATCATGTTCCCTTTTAAGCCACACCAGGAGCTTGCAGTTGACATCCCCGGGAAGCAGGTGGGGACCAGGACACCTCTGGGCAAGGCTGCCACCCTCAGATGCAGAGCCAGAGGCACTTTGGGCTCTTTAGTCACTGTTTTAATTTCGGCCAGGGAGGGAAAGAAAGGGTGTCTCATAAACCCTGTGACAAATGGGAAGACAATGGTAATTCAATTACTCTGTGCAATGATGTTACCAAAAAGGATGAAGAACTTAAGTAGATAATTGTTTATCCTTTGTTTTCATTGTTGATTCAAAACTAATACAATTACTTGTGCAGGTGATGTCTCAGTTCTGATTCACAGGGGGGAGACAGCACTTCTTGTGCCTTATGAGCTGTTAATTCAACATGACAGGCTTGACCTGAGGACACCAATAATGTTGTCATCTCACTTGTCTGATGGCACAAAGCTGAACGGATCCGTTCTGTCTCAAAGGCTCAGGGAATTCTGTAAATTTGGTGGAAGTGGAAATCTCTTGGGTGGCAACTGTGCACCAGGGGAGCTTCTGTCCTTTTCCCCCCCCATCACTCATAGCCAGGCTCTTCTTACACTTTGGTTTCACCATCCGATTCCTTCCTATATTTTAGCTCCAGCAAGGGAAGGGATGTGAGCAGGGAAGCCTCCTGCAGAGTGGGCTCTGGAATACAGGTAAGACAGCATGGCTCTGGCCGGGTTGTTCACGGCTCTGCTTCTGTCTCCTGCCGTCAGCAGAAGAAAATTGCTCCCTTTCTCCCCTAATTCTCCCTGTCACTCTGTGGCAAAATCCTCACTCATGCTTTCCAGTTGCTCCTTCCAAAAGGAGGAGGCTGGGCTTGTGCCAGGGACCCTCCTCTGTGAGCAGCTCCAGTTGAAGCTTCCAAACCCTCCCACGCAGCCCTTGCCGGGTCCCTCTGTGCCCAAGCTGCAGCCCAGCACAGCCACCTGTGGCACCTGGTACCAGAGGCCAGTGCTGGCACCTGGGACTTCCTGAGGAGGGACAGATTGTCCCAGTCCTGTGCAGAGCTGCCAGGCTGTTGTTAAAGCACCTGACATCTCAGGAGCAGCGTCAGCCTAAAGGCTGGGGAATGGCTCACAGCAGAGTCTCAACAGCACCCAAAGGAAATTATTCCCAAAGATCAGACAGAAGATATCAGCTAGGAAGCAGAGCTGTGGGATGCCTCTTCTCACAGCCTCCTCCACTCCTGTTGACAGGAATAAACCTGATCAGCTGTCACTTTGGAGCTGGAGATGGGCCATGGGGATGCAGGACGTGTGGGGGTGGATGAGGGGGAAGGATTTTTTTTCTCTGTGAAAACATCCAGTTTCACCACTGACAAGTCTGACAAGTGGAAACCAATTGAAACAACAACAACAAAAAATTCCTACTCACAAGTGCCTGGCTTCTTTGGAGAAGTTCCTCAGGTTTGCCCACTCCTCTGTAGTGACTGCTGGGTGCTGACACAGGGCAAGCCTTGTCCCCCTTGACCTCCTGCTCAAAGAGGGGCTGGGCTGAGGTCTTTGACAGGTGAGGGGCAACGTGGTCACAGTCCCTTTGTCTGAGTTTTGGGGGCTCACTCATCAACCACCCTGTTTGGAACAATGCTGCAGAAATGCTGACTGCATCCTTTTGCTCCCATTTTCCCACGAGAGACTGACAAAATGTCTTGGGAAGGCATCAGCTATTTGAGTTTGGTGCTTGGCAAAGCAAGGACAAGGATTAGCCTATCTTCAGCGTTCCATTTTTTATCACATACTCAAAAGATCTAAATGAAAGTGTCTGTAAAGCAGGTCCTGCCAATTCATCATCACTCAGGCTTGACATGAGAAAAGAAAATGAGTTCTTCCCCTCCTAGGGTCAAGTTTGAATTTAAACACATATATTCCTGGGAATCTTCATCAGAGATGCTAAACACCTCATAACAGAAAGAGCAGGATGGCAAAACAATGTTATTATTCAGCTACATTTGCAAAATCCCCATGCAAAATAAATGTGCATTAGATGGCTGCTGCAGCATCTCTGAATCGCAGACACTTCAATGTTTTAAAACTCCCTCATGAGCTTTGCTCTGCCAGCTACTAAGCAAGTTTCCCCCTGTACCCTGAAGAAAGTAAGTGTGGAGAGCTGCCAACACTTTGTAGGGTAAAGCTTTTCCTGAGAAAAGCTTATCCAGAAAATCAACTTGCTTTTTGTCACTTCAGAAAAGCCCCGGGAGATCTGAACCCTGCGGGCCCAGACAGAAGCAGTCTGGGTTTAATGCTCCAAGAACAGATCAGACACCAAGAGTATCAGCTCTGCAGGTTTGGGAAACATCACCACGGGCTCCCTGGTTGTGCGGCATTTCCAAGCCAGTGAAACCCAACAACCATCCACCCCTTTCCCAGGGATTCTCTTTAAAACAGGATAAAACTACATAATGAACATCTGGGTAACCTCAGCAAACATGGTCAAGTTTTGGCCACAGCAGTGCAAAGAGTTTGGGTTTTTCAGTGGTTATCATGATGGGCTTTAATGTCAAGAGAAATCAAGTCACTGTTTTAATTTCTCCTAGATTTAGAACAGGTAGGACAACAGCATTTTGTGACAGCAAGAACAACACTGTGAGTTGCTTTTTCTTAAATTGGAGTATTAAATTTAAAGTATTAAATTAGCTGTGGACATCCTACTAAGAGCAACTACAGCAAGCAGCCCCTGGCTTTCCCTGGCTGACAGCAGAGATCTCACCTCAGTGGTGCAGTCTCAGATCAAGCAGAGGAGCTTCTTTCTCTGCCTCCAATGCTCTTTTTCACAAGCTCTTTTTCCTGTAGTGTTTGTTCACCTCTCAGGATGCTGCCCACTCATGTGAATCCATTACAGATCTCACGCTTTGGAGCCTTTTTAAAACATTTCCCCTTTCATGAGTGCCACTTCTCTTCAAGGAGCCACTGTGGCCTGGTGAGCACAGTCAAGACCCACCATCGGAGCTGCAGTTGCATAACCCAGCTCGGTGCAGTGATCATTACCACAGCCTGCCTCCATCACCAGTCATTACAGGAGGGCAATTGGGGGCTGCTCGGCAAGGCCCCATAACCCCAGCTTACCCATTCCTGCCCTAAAAAATGTACCCGTGGGGTGATGACTGACAGAAGGTCTGATTTGCCAACGTTTCCTACCCTGCACTCAGGAATTTTCATCCCGACACCTTCCTCACAGGACTTCCCGAGAGCCAGGCTGATTTTATTGAATGTGACAGGAGATAACAGCGCCTTATAATAATTGTGGTTTTTTTCTCCATCGTGAAAACTAGATAATGCAGCAACCTCCAGCTCGCTGATGAGCAAAGGGACGCCTGCCTCAGCCGCAGGCTGTGGTGTGGGCAGGAGAGCTCTGCTTGCTTCATTCCATCCCACATAAAGAAGATGACCCAGGAGGCTGGAACTGACGTCCAAAGCATCTCATGACTCACTTAGTCCCCTCATGGGCAGCCAAGAAGAAATTAGAATGGGAGCAGAAACACACTGGAGTGCACCTCCCTTCTGAGGGACACCCTGCCAAGAGAGGGAGTTAATAAAATGGTTTGCCCTACCTTGTTATTCTAATTTATTCCTAGAGACAGGCAGATAAGTACTGGGCAATTCCAGCAAGGGAATCCTTCCATGGGCAAGAAAAATCTTGCCTTCATTTGTGAGACTCGAAGGAACTGATGGCTGAGGAGTTCTCCAAAACCAAAGGGAAGGCTTCTGCCTACATCTGTCACTCTGACACGGGCATCAGCACCATGTGCTGAAAGGACAGGAGGTGCAGCAGGCTGGACCCTGGAAGTCCTGAGAGCAGAGGAACAGGACCCACATGTGTTCCAGGTGTGTTGTCCCATGTGCTGGTCGGGCTCTTGGCTGCACAGTGGCTCCCAGCAGGGGCTGTGATTCAGGCTGCAAGCACAGAAAAAACTGGCTGCACATTTTCTAGCAGAAAATCAGGAGGTTTGGTGAGGATTAGAGACACAGCAGGAAGCAAAATAGCTCCGAATTCTGCTTTTTGCATAAGCCCACCAGTATAGAAAGATAGGGAAGGAATGCTCAGATATTTCATTTTGTCCTTTCAGCCCCATCGTTCTCCAGTGACTTTCATTTTGCTCCCCTTGTAATATTTTTTCTCCAACAATAATGAAATTCCTGCTGTTTTCACTAGCCCTCCATTTCCTGCACATGCTAAGTAACACTCCTGGAAACTGATAGAGGGAGTGTGCTGCTGTCACTTGAAAGCAAGAATTAATTAAGCTGCCTACAGCCATCCCTTAGGTGTAGTCCTTGGCTGAGCACAGCCAAAATGAGACAGTGGAAGGATTGCATCTGGAAAAGGGAACATGGATATCACTCCTACAACCTCCAGCACCGAAAAGCTCCAAAAGGAACATGTAACACTTCCATGCACACATAATGGAACGTGCCCCACACGTAGAGGCACAGGCATGAATTTTGTGAGATCATGGGAAGAATTACTCGAAAGCCCCCCATGGATTTTTGCAAAGGCACATGGCAGATTGTTTTTTCTGATTTGTTGCCCAGCCCAGAGTTTTTGTCTCTTTGCTTTTCCCACTTTTCCATTCTTTGCTTGACATAGTGGAGTTTCACCTTGATCTCAGGAAGGACTGAGGAGCTATGATGCTTTTCCCTCATTGCAGCTCTCTGCACCAGCCTGACAACAATAAAGCAGAGCACAAGAGACATCCAAAGTTTCTGATTTTAAGAAGACTTCAGACTCATAGCTGATTCTCAGTGCACTGATCCAGGAAATCATTTTATGATGCTGCATGCGAAGGACATTGTGTGAAGTTATTGTACTACATTTAATTAGCTCTCTGTCTCCTTTTCAGGTCTGCTACATATATATTTCCTTTCTTCCTGTTCAATTAGTCTACACTACCCTCTTTCAACTTGTGTTTTCATTTAGCAGTGTAGCTGATTCTGTAGCTGGTTGTTTACTTAGGAAAGTGGAACTGAGGCAATTTGTACAAGAAAAAAAAGCCCTTCTGTCTTACAATATGCATTTCTAGTGGCAGTCACAGACACAGACTCTTTCTCCTTCAATCTCTAAACCCCAAACAGCTGAAATTCCCCTTGACTGCACTGTGTGAAGCAGGGCTGCAGCCCAGTTCAGATCTGTGCCATTCCTACCTCCTTGGCAGCATTTAAAAATCTGGAGGAGTCAATGTCTACAGCCTTCTATCAAAGTCGTACATCTGTCCACCCTTGGAGAGAGAATGTATTCTGATTCATTTGCAACTCAATGCCACACAGAGCAGAGCTGTGTTAATCCAGCTGTTTGGACAGGATCCTGCTTCAGCTTAGCAGAAATTCCCATTCCTGTGTTGGAATGATAATATTCACAATACTCGTTTTTTAGTGGTGTTTTTCACTAAGCGGGAAGATACCTTGGCAGAAGCAGAAGCAGACACAAATATCAACATGAACATAAACACAGCACATCCACAAAGTGATGCAGAAGCTATTGGCAGCAGAAGGATCAGAGGAGGCATGACCCAAAGGGCATCACTCTAGAGGGGCTGGGAGGAGCAGGCTGATGAGGGTGCTATGCAATCAAGGACAACACCACACTAATTTTTACCATCACGGGCAAATACTGGTTAGCAAAGCATATCCCAGTGACTTTTCTTATAGCCCTTGAAGCAGCCCAACCTGCAGCCATCACCACTAGATGATGGTGACATTGGAAATAGTAATGTATTGTCTCATAAACCGATGGCAAGGAAATCTATGCAGATTTGTTTTTCTTCCACAGTGAAGCAGAAGAGATCTGGCTCTCTCTGAGCTCTCAGTTGTTGGAAAAATAATTTGATGGGACTTTGCCTATTCCTCCATTCTCTGAGTTTTTCTAGGATTTCCTTGAGATGAAGATTCAACAGCCAAAGCAACTCTCAGTGAGCTCAGATGTAAAGCCAGGCTTCCAAAGTTGGAATTTATACACAGGGGGAAAAGTATTTATAATTCCTTTTGCCAGAATCTGTGCACAAACCCTGAGTGTATTTGTTGGTGAGGAAGAGAAGTGAATCAAGGTAGCAGTACATGAAATTGCATTAGCGCTCTCTCTTCTTTGCCAACAAGAATTAAAGCTTGGGGCCAAAGGTCTATTCTTCACCTGATTTTATTATCTGGCCTGGATTTAATTGTGAGCATCCATTATCAGCTCTGTTCATTCTCTTCGTCAGGCTCCAGACAAACACACACAGTCACACACAGAAACCTTCCCCTGCTATTCCAGCTGTCTCCAAAACACCGAAGCACCAGTTCCCAGGGCAGCATCACTGGATCCTGGGATGCCAGAGGGCAGCTTAAATGGAGGTGAACAAAAACACCCAGACAGTTAAAAACCTGCCACATTAGAGTCATATAAGTAAATGCTGATGTGGCTGGAAGGGGAACGGGTGCTAATATCAGGTTTTAGAACAGAGAGGATTAGAAAAACACAAGGAAAGGATCTGTTACTGAAAAGCCAGCCTGGGGAAATGATCACCTTTTCTATTTCCCCAGTTTTGTCTGTAGGTTTGGTTTTTTAATTCTTTATTTATCACTCATCTCCATTATGTACTTCCTTCCCCATCCCTGGAAGTGTCCAAGGCCAGGCTGGACAGGGCTTGGAGCAACGTGGGATAGTGGAATGTGTCCCTGCCCATGGCAGGTGAATTTTAAGGGCCCTTCCCCCAAACAATTCTATGATTCTCTGAGTAGTCTTGCTGCCTACAGAGCACCCAATTGTTTTGGGTTTTTCCCTCTCTGTTCCCTCACAACCCACTTCCTGAAGTTCCCATCACAGGTTGGGACCAGATGATAGTGAAAATGGGATTGACTAACATGAAATTTCATAATGAGCCCCTTTTCACATCCCCTTCCAAGCCCGTGAATTCAGAAGTGGCAGCCCCAAAGCAGCTCCACTCCCACAAAAGTTATTACTGAAAACTGAGGCCAAACTCAAAGAGTCTTTATTTATGATTTCCAGCAACTGCCAGTAAGCACAGCCTAAACTCCACATCCAGACTGTAAGGAAAGCATTTGGAATACATAAATACCCCTGGTCAGTGGCACTGCCTGTGGTACAAATGTGCCTGTAAAAGACCAGCTTGTAAATCTGGGCCACAGCCAGCTGAATTCAAAGGATGATTTCCCATCATCTCTGATAGGCTTTGGGATCAGGCCCAGCTTGCCTTAAATCAGGCATCTGGCACTTAAATAAACTAAAAGGTTCCTTAGTTTGTGGTTTTCAGTCAGGCTAGCAGCAATATGTTGTGCAAAGAGAAAGCTCTCATGTAATATTCCTTCCTGGCTATAGCTTTGTCCCAAGATGACAAATTGTTTCCAAATAGATTCACATGATATAATTCTATTATGGATGCTCTGTGCATGTTTCATGACGGGTCTTTCTACTTCTATAAATCCCTTCTGGAAGCAAATTTTCTATTAAGTATATTGATTTATATGTGTCAGAAGCCATATGCTTAAAGGAAAAGGACAAACTAAGTTCACTTTTTTTTTTCCCCCTTAAGGAAAAAGAAGCAGGAAATAATAGAAAATAACTATAGTATGTGAGGGTAATTATCTGCTGAAAGAAGAGAGAAAACCTGTTCCAAAACAAGATCAGGTAGATGGGGACAGATGACCCCAGCATGAAATTAGCCCTTGTTTTTTCTACAGAAATATCCTGGCAGAGATTTGTCTGCTCCATTGAAATCCGGTTTCTGCTCAACCCTGAGAGAACTGATCAACTATTTGCATGACCTGATGGGCACAGATGGAGTTTTTATCTTGGCCATGCAAGAGAAAGTCGTCAGCTGAGCCATGATCTCCGTGGTCCTGGCTGACCTGATAATCAGAAACTCCTAAGCGTTGTCAAACCCTCCTGACACTGCCCTTCCATTGTGCTCTGACAGCCTCTAGAGTTGATTATTTCAGTTCTTCTACACGTTGGACCTTCAAACATCCCTCAGCTGCTGCTTTTTCATGAGGAGCAAAAGGGAACAATTTGGTACAGGAAGGACCAAGCTCTTTACTGCCACAGGATTCTCAGCTTGGATGGGCATCGCTGACCTGCACTTTCCCTTTCTCAGGCCTAGAAATAAATGCATGCATGAAACCCCTGGCACTCAACACCTAGAGAGAGAGATCTGGTTTTGGCCAAGAATTTTCTGCAAGGAATCCCATTTGTTAAATTCTCTGAATCCTAATTAGGAAAGGCAGTCCCTAACATGTATTGCTTTTCACATATATCTTTGGCTTTCACAGCCTCTTCATTCCCAATGGCCCAAATAGTTTCTGTCATGTCTTGGTGATAATCTGACTGTGATAAAACCTCTCTTAGTGTTATTAATCTCTCATGTGGACCATGTGAGCTTGCCAAAGCCTGTTTCAAGAGCCTTTGAAATCAATTCTCCCATTGCAGATAGTTGGACTCGCTGACCTTTGAGGTATTTTCCAACCTTAATGATTCTACTACCTGATCTTATAGATCAAGTTTTAAATATGAGAGCAAATGTCAAGATTGCATTCATCTCCACAGGGGCTTACTCCAAATTATATTTATTTACCTTAGCTCTGTGACTGACAGCGATTATAATATCAAAGGCACCCGTGGCTACTTCAGCTTTTATTATATTGATTAAACAACATGGACACAAAGCAAAAATTGATTTCTGAGCAGAGTGAAAAGCTCTCCCTTCAGCTCAGGAATACCCCTGAAGGATGCAGGCTGGCCCAGGCAGTGTTAGGGCAATGGGCTGCCCTTTGCAGTTTCCATCCTCTCCCAGCCTTGTCTCCCCCTGCTCCTGCCTCTCCCAAATTTGTGGTGACACCCCCAGCAGGAGCTGCTGAAGCCTTGAGCTCTCTGCCAATCATTTGCTGCTCCTGATGAGAGCTGGAAAAACTGGGCAGTCCTGGGGGAGGGCAGGGAAGCAATTATCAATCTCTGCAGGGATGGAAGCATTTGCTCCCAGCAGCTGTAGGGGGCAGCTGGAAGGAAGGTTTTCTTGGATCAGGATGCCTCTTACTGCTCTCTTTTGGAAGAAGGACTGGAGGGAAAAGGTGAATTGGGATAGAGATGTGATTTCAATGTTTTTCATTCAGTCTCTCCAGCCTCTCTTTTCATCAGTGGCAGGATGTAAGATATACAGCGAGGGCAGAAATGTGGGAAATTATATTAATGAGAGAAAAGCTCAAGCCAAAGCATTCCTTGGAATAAATGAAATCTCTCTGAGTCATCATATCTTTTCTCAGCCTCTTTTTTTGTCTGATCTCTTGGCCAATGGCCAGGTCTCCTGGCTCTCTTTCTCCTTCCCTGTCCTGGGGCAGGCATTTTATTCCAGCACCGAGCAGTTTCCTGGGGGTTGGAGTGGTTCTGCTCAGTGTAGAACTGGAGTTTGCCTCTGAGGTGGAAGCAGTACTGGTGCCTTTGAGAGCAGAGACTGAAATGCATCCAGGCCATGGACATGGTGTGATATTTCTGTCCTGTCACATCCCATTAATGAGAAAAGTTGGCAAAACATGGATGTTATGGTAGAAGTTCTTTCTGCCAAGTTTTATTTAGTGTACAGTAGCACCTCTAGACAAGAGCAAATCCAGCGTCCCTCTGGGTTTGATGTTGCTCTAACTTGGACACCCCTTGCCAACATTTGTTTTCCACTCTGGCCAAAATCCAGAGGTTTCGGAGCATCAGAGCAAAAATTTCTTTTTGGTTTTATCACAGTGACAGGCGGGTGAGTTTACTGCTTTCATGGATTGAAGATAAGCAATTTTTTTTTCCTCAAGTATCAGCATAACTTTTATTGAGTCTTTACAAGCAAGAATCTATTGTTTAGTCAGAGTTATTGTTGCCAGAAAATGAATGGTTGTGAGGGCTGCTAGGGACTGGAACTTTCCCTGGATTTGAATTGAGTGATAAATCTAAATTAACTCTGCTATAGAAATGAAGGGAAGGCAGCAGCTGTCATAAATCTGTGTCTTTGTGGAAAGAAAAGTGGAGCTTCCTGCTGATACGCAGGTGGTAGCTCTGGGTCCCAGTGCATGGTTTGCCAAAGGGAGTTACACCAAGGTCCAATGAATCAAACAGCTGTAACTGCATTGGGAGAGACTATAAACCCTCTATTAGAGTAAAAAATCAACCAGCCAAATGATTTCTACCTTGCTGTTTCCTCTGGCTCAGAGTATGGCCTTACTCTTAGGAGAAATAGCAGGATCAAAGATGAGTCTGTATAACTCTTGGAGCATGATTGGAACAATTTCCATCGCTTCGTGCATCATTTTGCACTGTTTTATCTCTCAGCAGGACCAGGGAAGATGTGGGAATTTCCCCTAGAGGTGTGTAATGCTGCCATAGCAGTAATGACTTGCACTGACCTGCAAAATAGGGAGCAGAAAATTGCCAGAACCTGGGAATATATTGCAGTGAGCACACCAGGGAGTCCAGGGTCATGCAAAAGCTGTCCCAGCCAGAGATAAGACTGCACTGCTGAGCAACACAGACTCCACAGTTCTAAATTCACTGGGACACGTGAGGATAGGGGACAGAAGCAAAGGCAAACTACTCAAATTTTCCAGATAGAGCTGTCTCTCCCCCTAAACTTTATCCCTAGAGGAAAAGGGATTATGGGATGGGAAGAGCTATTGACAGAGCTGGGATCTAGATGAGCCATGTTACGTGTCAGTGCTTTTTACCACAACTACAACATAAAAAGTTCATCATCCTCTCCTGCCTGCAAAGCGAGTTTGTCATTTCCTCTGCTTAGAAAGGGGGGGAAAAAAAGACAGAAAGATGGAAATGCTGTTCTGCTCTTGTAGCCCATCTCCTAAAACATCACATCAGATGTGATAGCTGTTAGTGAAAGTGGGTCACTCAGCTACAGCAAGTGACTTGAATTAAACTTCTTGGCAGGACTCAGGAAGGTGCTGTGCTCACACCTCTAATTTAACCTTTTTTGGGTGGTTGCATACGGCCACAGGATCCCCCTTTCTCCCAATCCTCCGCTGGCATCCTCAGCGCCCTCTGCTCCCTCTGACCCCATCAGCCCATTTTCATACAGAAGACATTAGAGCAAAGCTTACTGAGCTGAGTGCCAGGGGGCTGCAGCGGTGGCATTTTTGGGATGCCCCTCCAACAGCCTTTCTTCCCTCGCTGCTCTCCTCAGGGGTGGTGAAGAGAGGCCAGGGTGGCACTGAAACGAGCAGCCAGCCCTTCCCTGTACACTGGGGTGGGGGATTTGGGTGCAGGATGAGAGCTTTTGAGCCAGCCCTCTGCAAAATTTGGCAAGATGATGCATCCTGCTCTGAAGCATTGGGCTGTGCCACCGTGCCTCCTCCACCACGCTGGATTAGATTAAGCCCAGCAGCAGGACAGTGCATTACACTGCATCCTGGGGTATTAGCCTGAATTTGTACTCACTCTGTGTGCATCATATGATAATGGCTCCCTGTCAGCAGAGCTTGTTGGAAAAGGAAGACTATTAATACAGACATAATGAAAACAGAGAGAGTGGGAATAATTACATTTCCTAGTTCTTGTTAGAGGCCTAGTGTGGCTTGGAGTGGTGTGCACAGCCTGAACACGGCAAGAAAGGAACAATTAAGGGAATCCAGAAGTGAAAGGG
>VWZN01003126.1:357642-379240 GCA_013396955.1 Regulus satrapa
TTGCCACAGAAATTAAGACCAGACAGACAGCTCTTCTTTTTTCTCCTTCTTTCCTTAAACTATGTGCCACCAAATAAATAACTACTCATGGAAATCTCATTGGAAACAAGCTAATTTAGAATTTCTGCCACTGATAAGAGACAAGCATTGGTTGGGTTTATAGGAAGAACAAGGTTTCTTGGGAAAGGTCGAAAGTTCCAGGCACCTCATTTCTGTCTTCCAGGCTTTTCATCAGAGGAATCAAACTTGATTTAGCACTGATTACTGTCCAAGAGTCACCTGTAACTTAGCCATCACTGATTTAGAGAGGTATCAAGCATAAATGGATGTAGAATAGAAGCCAATGTAAAACTGAAATTTTTCTATCAAAGACAATAATTTAAAATACAGAAAACAGGGCACAGCTGATTTTAAAAATGATCACAGTCTTGGAGAAGTAGTGGAAAACTTGTCAAACTATCTTCTGCAGACTTATTTTTAGCAGGTATATATTATATATTCAGAAGTCTCTGGAGCAATAGATTAAATAGAACAGCTTTTTAGGATGCCACCTGACAAGTGAGTCCTGTGGTCAGGATATTAGACTGGGAGTGAGAAGAATATGCTTTAGTTCCTGCTCCGTAAGACCTGTAGCATCATGTTTATTCTTCGAATGTCTGCAAAATAAATAAAATAAGATAAATCTTCATATTGTTACCCAGCCAGAGGGTACCACGGTGATAAATGCATTTGTGCCTCTAAGGCACCCGAGCAGTGCTGTGGCTGCAGCCTTGTTAGAACCAAGACAGATGCTCCGTGCCCACCACTCACCTCTGGGTCACCAAGTCAATCCAGACCCCCTAAATGGAAGTGACAGTCACAGGATAAATTGCAGGGCTCTGGGAGAAATGGATTTTTCATGTGCTCCTGACCCTGTCGCCTGCCCTCTGCCCACAAATCCTTTTATTCCACCCTTCCCCATCTTTGCAAGCTCCAGTCTGCCAGCATTTGACAGCTGAATCCTGGCTTTGATGAGAAATCTTTAGGAAGTTATTTGGGATATCAGCAAGGTGAGCACTGTTCTAATTCACCAGTGCTCAGGTAGCTGGGCAGAGGGTAGGAAATGTCTCCCATTTTCTCTTTAAATTATTGCTTTGCATTTGATGAGTCCCCAGCCCTGGAGGTGTTCAAAACCAGGCTGGATGGGGCTTGGAGCAACATGGTTTAGAGCAAAGTATCCCTGCCATGGCAGGAGGATGGAATGAGATGAGATTTAAAGTCCCTTCCAACTCAGACCAATCTGTGATTCTGTGATTTAAAGAATATTCAAACAAAAACCCCGCAGTCACCAGCAGCCAACTTCATTTCTCGTGGCAGGGAATAAGTTACCACATAGTACCAATAAATAGAGGGTGAATGCAATAATTCTAGAGAGAATGTTGCTCTAAAGGAACTCAAGTGGACTCAAGTGGAATAATACAACACACACAAAAAAAAAAAATCCCTGTGTCTACCCTCATCACCAGCTACTTGTAGCAAGCACAGCCATCCTACCCCAAGGCAGTCCTGTCAGGATCAATGACATCTTTAATTAATCCAGCCAAGACAAAAACAAAGGAAGGGAACCTGTGTGTTCAATATTTTCCCTGTACTTTGTAGGCGTCACAAAGATGAACTCTGGGGAAGGCAGTGTAATTAAAGCATTTCGGTACCCAGACATCCATCAGCACTCCCTGCACTTCCAGCTGCAAGTCGGATGGGAAACAGTTATCTGCACCACACAGGGATCTGAGACGTTGAGCTTCTGGTCTTTTAAAAGCCTGATTAATGACAGATTTTATCGGCCCTTTCGTAGGGGCTGACCATCAAATTTGTGCTGTCACACTCTCCTGATGAGGATATTTACTTGTGTTCATTCAGTACCTGCCCTCTGCTTCAGTTTCTCTGGAGGAATCTAAGAAAATATATCCATTCCTCAGCCCCTAGACCCCAGATTTTATTTTAAATTACCTCCTTTGCTTTGCACATGGAAGGTTTGAGAGTGAAGCTGCCCAAGGCCACAATTTAATTTGGGTGAATCACACACCTAAGCAGATCTGAGAAACCAGAGCATTGGCAACACCACCAGCCCAGAGACAGCGCTGCAGACCATTGAGGCCTGAGATAGACCAGATTGGTATTAAACATGATCTCAGCACAGCTAATGTTTTAGAAACTAGAAGTTTATTAGGCTCAATATTGACATTCCAATCTCCAGCAGTTGACAGAACAAGCACAAATTCATCTTCAGTCTGACTGGGCAACCCTCTGCTCCTCTCACGCTGACAGACTCAGCTGAAGCATATTTGCAGTTTTCTTGGCAGATAAGTCAAGGTTTTTTCGCCAGCTGAGCTATCTGAGGCCAGATTGATTCCCTGCCTCGTCCAGGCGCACCCGGCTCAGGACACGGGGCACGCCACCCTGGTGCCAGGGAGCACACAGGGTAAAACAGACATCTCAGAGCCAGGTGGCCCTGTGGCACGGCCAGAAGGGAGGTGTGGCTCTAGTCCTGTCCAGCTGTGGCGCTGAGAACAAGCAGATATGCATCCGTGTTGGAATCCAATCCAAAAAGCTCCCCAGAAAACAGAGCACCGCACTGAGGCTGATGGGATTGAGAGGAAACCCATTGGGTACTCCTGAAAGGCAAAGGTAAGAGTAACAGAAAGCATTTTCTCTACTGAGTTGGCCTCCCCAGATGCCTTTCTTGTTACTCAGGGGAGTTTTTTATACTAAATTTGGAGTTTTTGACAATTTCTAAGGATTTTCTGCTTGACCGTGAAGGCTAGGGATGGACTCAGTGCTCCTGTAACACGGAGTTCAGGAATGGTGGTGCATCAAGACCTTTCAGACAGCTCAGATGGCTCCAGGTAACACATCAGTTCCCTGGAGTACACAGAAATCCTGAGTCTGAGGGGCTGAAGGAGCTTCTCTGCTTTTAAACACGATTATGTTTTGCCACAAGTAGCGCCCTGTGCTTGTTATAAAGCACAGTTGAATAAACTGTACCACAAAAAAAAAAAAACCAAAAAAAAAAAAAAACCAAAAAAAAAAACTCTTGCTACTGCCACTTCTTCTTGTTTTCATCTTGCACAGGGTCACTGGATGAAGCAGGGCTCTCTCGGGCTCCCTGGGTTTCTGTGATTCCTCAAGAGCAGGCAGAAAAGCAGATCTCTGTGGAGGGAGCACAGGCAGGAGGTCCAGACAAGGATTTTCTCATCAAGGGAACTGCCTGCTGTGCTTCTGCAATGTTCACTGAAAATATGTGTATGTTCCTCATAAATTCATACCAAAGAAGATCCAAGGCAGACATCAACCACTTCCCATCCTAATGGAAAAAAAACTCTAAAAAACTGTGAATACCAGCTGATCACACAAGTGAAAAGGGCAGCAATTCAATTAGCCAACCCATTAATTATTAACACAGTATTTGTTTCTTCACTTTCCTGAGGAAACACATAAAACTCCAACGTAAAAATCAAAATGGATGATAAAAGCAATCCCTAAGTGTGTATTTATCAACTCTCACTTTCAAATTTGCATAGAGCTGCCACCTGTAAGGAAAAAAAAAGTTCTGTATGAATCTCATTTCAATCAAACCCACGCGATGAGCAGAGGGATCCCCATCCTGCTTCTGAATGTGGGTGTCTGGCAGCCACTTCAGCTGGTTCCACTTCCCAACACCTGCTGGTAGATTCCAGCAGCTTCATCTGCAGGATTTTTGGCTGACTGCTTGACTGGGTTTTTACAACTTGTCATCCCTGTGAGATGGGGACGGTCCAACCTGTCATCCCCATCTGTCAGGGACTCCAAGGCTTGGCTGTCCATTCTTCTGCTTCCCACGGCACAAATTTGTGCAATTTGGTCAATTTGCACCTTTTCTGCATTCCCTGTGTAAGTCCCACTGTGCCAGTCACTGCACATCTCTTGCTGAGAGGCAGGACCCGCTGGGAGCTGAAGGCAGAGGGTAGAATGCCTCCTCCTAAAGAGTTATTGCAGTGATTCTGTGAGCAGACAAGGTGGGGAAGCAGGTTCTGCAATCTCACTTGAGTTTCACAGAATCACAGCATGGTTTGGGTTGGAAGGGCCCATCCAGTGCCACCCCCCCAGGGACACCTTCACTATCCCAGGTTGCTCCAAGCCCCGTCCAGCCTGGCCTTGGACACTGCCAGGGATGGAACAGCCACAGCTCCTCTGGGCAACCTGTGCTAGGGCCTTACCACCCTCACAGGGAAGAATTTCTTCATAACATTTAATCTAAACCTTATCTCTTCCAGTTTTAAGCCATTCTCCCTTGTCCTATCACTCTTTTATAGTTTAAGGTTTAAACGTAAGGCTGACCCATTTCTTGAATCCCAGCCCAGGGTCTTCCCTGAAACCAATTTTTGGAGCTGTTGCTGTGCTAACTTTAAAATTGCCCCTTTGTTATCAGCATTCACCATTTTGATCCCATTTTGTTACCTCTCCCCTGGTGGAACAACATTCAGCCCTGCAGTCCGTCTCACTTAAACTCCATGGAAGGACCAAGTCACTAATCAAGCTGAGAGCAGCCAGGATTTGGCCTTTAAAAGGGGCTGGAATGCAAAGGGGAGAGCAGAGGGTCTCCAGGGAGTTTAAAGTGTCTGTCAAACACACACCAAAGCTCCAGTTAAGTGGGCTGTGGAAAGTTTAGTCTAGAGGCATTACCCCAGACTGAATTCATTTGTTGGTGTGATGTTAATGAACCTCGGCTGCTTTGGCTGAAAACAGAGCCTGAGTGTGCATTATTTGGAGTGCATGCATTAGCCACCACTAGTGCCTTAATTAGTTTGTCAGAGACTGTGGCTGAACAGAAAGGTTATGGAATAATAAGTGATAATGACCTCTTCTTTTATTTGCTGCTCTTTCCTAATTTATGGGACATTAAAAGAATGGTAAAGAGAAATAACTTCATCAGAGTTACCCATGTCACGGGTAAAAATGAAGCCTATATGTATTTCACAAATTATCTGAAGCTTTCAGATGCAGAGAAGTTCAGCTTTGATGGAATTCCCTTTTCAAGGGACAATCTGCCTGCCAAAAAGCAGACATTTTTCATAGAGCCTTTGGAACCTGCCAGCTCCCTGTAATCCACTTGACTGCTGCTCCAGCTCTCTTTAAAGAGCAGATCTGCATGCAAGCTACATGCCAGGACAAAGGAAACAGTGCAATTCCAAGAACTGAAAGCCATCAAGGCTGAGGTTCATGAAAAGACCTGGAGAAACAGGGCAGGATTTCATGAGGAAAAGGGGCTGATTGATGGCAACACAGAACAGGCCAGGGTGATAGACAATGTCAGATTTCCTGGAAAGAAGGAGAACAGCTCTTGAAAGATGTTTTTTTTTATTTGTTAACCAAGGTGTTTGCACTTTGTTAAAGCAGATTATGGAGCAGTGCTCACAAAAGCAGAGACAAGGATCTTCCGGGAACAGGAGCCCCAAACTCTCCCCCGGGGCAATCTCCTGACAGAGGACTCAAAGCCTCACCTCTTCTTCCAAACCCATTATGTCCTTTTATCCCCAGGCCAGGGAGAGACCCCCTGCTCCTGCCCCTGACCCCAGGGCAGTGCTGGCCATTTCTATCTGCACAAACCTCTCTTCAGATCCTTGAGGACGTTCTCATGCTGGAAATATGTGGAATCCAGGCCCATTCCCTCTGGTGTGTCACAGCTGGTCTGTTCTCATCATTTCTTTCACTCTCAAATATAACCTCTTTTACCTTCACTTCTTTTGATATTGCTTCTTTATTATTGGTGGAACAAACAGAGGGGTTTTTTTACCTTTCTTTTTAAGAAAAAAAAGTACATTTCTGTGTTCCACATAATTGTGCTTCAATTTAATTGTGCAAGGCTTGATTTTGCCTCTGGGGGAACCATTTGCACACACAGGCTCCCTCCCTCAGGTATTTTCCTTTGCCTTATTGCTTAGAATGAAATGTAAACACTCCAGTCCCTGCATGGTTCTGCATTTCATTGTGTCTCATTTCCATACTTCGAGTTTCCTAGCAAGTCACACTCCATGATTAATAGCAAAAGGAAAATAAGAGACCAATCTGTCAGCTCTGTCACTGAAAACCTGACACGTTAGAATGTCTAGAGGATTTCCCCTAATCAAGCAATTAGTGAAATTACAGTGTATTTAATTATTGGTAAACTTACCACATACTCTTAGCACAGAGCACTCAAAACCCATTCAGAAATTATTTTCCTTTGGAAAGTTGCTTTCTTCTGTGAGGATAATATTTGCCACGTTCAAACTTCTCACCCTGGATCAATAGAGTCTTTAATGTAGACAAGGATTACTGTATTATTTGCAAACTTACATATTCACCTGCTGATGCCATGATGATGCAAGCAGTATTCTCTTAAAAGTCAGGAGTATAAATTATACTAAATAAATTATAAATTAAATAAAACTGAGGGAGATTAAAATCTTCTGAGGCTGTTCTGAAGATCACAAAGGGACAGGGAGGTTGACAGTGAGATGCCTTTTCAGTTCGACAATAAATTTAATTTTACAGAACTTTAAAACCAATCTCTGACAAAATCTTTACACAAACTGGTTTTCTCCTCTCCTTTAAAGGTTACAAAGACCCAGCTTTTTCCACCAAAGCTGTTTCTGATCAGCCTTGGCTTACAGTCCTGTCACAAACATCTTTAAAAAGACAGGGGCTGCATAGTATTGGCCTCAAGAGGAAAAGCCATCTGCAGCTGTAGCTGCCAGCAGGATGCAGAGCATCCTGAAAAGTCCTGGCTATGGAGAGCTTAGAGATGAATCACAGACACCTGGAACTGCAGAGGGACAGCGCAGCCATCACAGCTAAGGATGAAGAGCCCTGTTGCAGGCTTGCAGCCTTGCTCTCATGGTTAGAAAAGAAGCTTTTTAATCAGCTCAAGGGCAGTGTCTTATCACTCCAGACAGCAGCTCCTGAGCCTTCCACTCCTAATTCATGACTTTAATAGAGGAGGGGAGGAGAAGGGTTGGAAACGGGAGATTTGAAGAAAACCCCTTCTTAAATTCGAGTGATTCACAGATAATACTTTTTTGAGGTTTTCCTCGCTTCAAGCCATCTAGTAAATGCCAGTGAGAAGGATCAGATGCTTTCTCCCAGAGTGCAAGGACTGAGAGAGATTTAGAGCTTATTCATACACAGCTACAGAACCTCCTGTGCTGCACTTTTCCATCTTCTTTTGCCACACACTGGGGAATTACTGCCAGAGGAGTGGTGGAATTCAGGAATTTTGAGGGAAACCAGGGTGGGCAATCTCTGCCACCTCTGACACATGATGCAGACTTGACTGTCTTAAGGTCCCAGGGGGACAAAATTCAGCACCTGAAAGTTGAGGTCAGACACTGCAATAGAGTAAAAAAAAATCCCGTTCTCTTCAGATTGATCCTGGGTATACTCCTAGCCATGGATTAGTCAGACAAAAACAGGTCAACAGCAAGGTCAATGGGTGATATTTCATGCCTGTGATGCACCTGGAAGTAAAACAAGAGGATTTTATATTATTTAATGTAATAACATGGTGGTGCCCAAATGCCATGGAACATTTCATCCCTAAAATTCCAGTCTCTTAGTCCCTTCAGCAATATTTCTTTCCCAGAAAACAAATTTCATTTCCTAAAAACTGATGGTTGTGCCTTTTTGGTGTGCAATGCTGAGAAGGAAGGAAACATCTGGAAATTTCATTTAACAAACTTAAGAAGTAAGGCTGGTTTTTTGGGCTGCATGTTCTCACTGGAACACCTCCAAGTCCTTACTCAAAGCTCTTTTGGTCTCCTCAGGGGGAGCATTATAGCAGTACTGATGTCCTGATGGATTAGACAATTTCTTAATAATTAATGACAGTTTCCCTGTGCAGCTTGGTCAGCATCCCACTAAACAGCACAAAACAAATGAGGTAACAACAAAACAGTTAAGCAGGAGGGAAAACAGGGTAAGAGCCCTGAGTCTTCTTTAATTTTTGCCATGCACCATTCAAATCCTAGCGTGGGCAGATTGCAAACCAGGACCAGTGCCCCCAGTTCTCAGAGCTGTGTCACACTGGCCTCGTGGCTCTCAGCACCTTTTGCTGTGTGACCACTAGAACAGAAGGCTTTGCCAATCTCTCCTGGTGCTCAGTGGATGGGGGATTTCCAGCAGGAAGAGATGACTTTTTTATCTCTTAAAAAATTTCNGCTGCATTTCCATTGTGGGTAGGTTCCATTCTGGCTCTAAACACTTTTGAATTGCGGCTTTAAAACACTCCAGCACCACGAGCACTGCAGAATTCAGTGGAGGCTGTGAAACCTCTGTGGAAATTTGGGATACGTTGCAGCTGTCAAGTAAATTAGATATTGGGGCAATGCCTCCAATTACTCCTGATTTAGCTGGTTAAAGGGTAATCTGGGTAGGACTGTGTGACCTGACAATTGTCAGAGTCAAAATATAATTAGGCATAATTAGGAAAAGACAGCAGCTGATAGGAATGATTTAAAGACAGGTATCAGTTAAACCCCTTCTGAGTTAGAAGAGGGCAGTTTGTGTCAGGCAGAGCTTGGATCCTCCTGCAGATCCTGGTTCTTTGCTCTGTGCCGTGCGTTCAGCTCTGCACTGCGCTGAGATTTCATACTCCAGTTCACCCAGCGCTCACCTTCCAAGTCTTGCCAGCTCTCCTGTAGCAAACTAAACCCATGGGTTCTGGAGGCTGGCCCTGGCATGTTCCTGTTGTGGAGACGAGTCCTGGTTCCTAGGTGCCATCTCAGGACAGCACTGAACTGAACAGCCCTGCCCCAACCTCTGCAGTTTGTGTTTTGAGCTTCCCATGCACTGCCTGGGAGGAGCTGCCCGGGCTGCTCTCGGGTGGCTTTGCTGTCATTGATGGGTCCTGGGCTCTGCTCGCTGGAGCAGGAGATTTGGGGCATGGAGGGGTTAATTCCCATCATTCCACAGCCTCCCCTCGGCTGANATTTCCAGTGGGAAGAGATGACTTTTACCTTTTAAAAAATTTCTCAGATTCTCTTGTATCACAGGTGCCTAAGTTGCCATCTCATGAATAAGCAAATACAACACTGATTAGACATATATAATAATTTCTGTGTGGTGTTTTGGCAAAAAAACAGTGACAACAACTTTCTGAAGGCATTGGGACGTTGGAAGTTGGGAGGGAAGGGAAGGGAAGGGAAGGGAAGGGAAGGGAAGGGGAAGGGGAAGGGGAAGGGGAAGGAGCTGCTGCATTTCCATTGTGGGTAGGTTCCATTCTGGCTCTAAACACTTTTGAATTGCGGCTTTAAAACACTCCAGCACCACGAGCACTGCAGAATTCAGTGGAGGCTGTGAAACCTCTGTGGAAATTTGGGACACATTGCAGCTGTCAAGTAAATTAGATATTGGGGCAATGCCTCCAATTAATCCTGATTTAGCTGGTTAAAGGGTAATCTGGGTAGGACTGTGTGACCTGACAATTGTCAGAGTCAAAATATAATTAGGCATAATTAGGAAAAGACAGCAGCTGATAGGAATGATTTAAAGACAGGTATCAGTTAAACCCCTTCTGAGTTAGAAGAGGGCAGTTTGTGTCAGGCAGAGCTTGGATCCTCCTGCAGATCCTGGTTCTTTGCTCTGTGCCGTGCGTTCAGCTCTGCACTGCGCTGAGATTTCATACTCCAGTTCACCCAGCGCTCACCTTCCAAGTCTTGCCAGCTCTCCTGTAGCAAACTAAACCCATGGGTTCTGGAGGCTGGCCCTGGCATGTTCCTGTTGTGGAGACGAGTCCTGGTTCCTAGGTGCCATCTCAGGACAGCACTGAACTGAACAGCCCTGCCCCAACCTCTGCAGTTTGTGTTTTGAGCTTCCCATGCACTGCCTGGGAGGAGCTGCCCGGGGCTGCTCTCGGGTGGCTTTGCTGTCATTGATGGGTCCTGGGCTCTGCTCGCTGGAGCAGGAGATTTGGGGCATGGAGGGGTTAATTCCCATCATTCCACAGCCTCCCCTCGGCTGACCCAGGAGCGACAGGACAGGTTGGTGGTATCGCTCTGCCCTGCCATGCCAAGCCTGAGAAATGCCAGTCCTGGGAAAAGGTTTGAAAGCAGGGCTGTGGATTATGGCTGGAGGGACATTCCCAGGTTGGAGAGTCCTGGGGCAGATCCTAGAGAAGCAGGGAGAAAAGGAAGGTTCCATCAAGATGAACTTTAAAGTCTCTTCCAACCCAAACCATTCTGAGATTCTGCAAAGAGCATTAACAAGCCCATCCACTTGCCAGGCTACCTTCTGCCAGGAGGGCTTGTCAGACACTAATTCCTTCAGTAAATCTTTCTATCATAAATAAAATTAAATGAAATTGTAGAAAACTGATCATTTAGAACACAAACTCAGAGTTTTTTCACACAAGAATTCCTGTGGAAAATGAGTTAAAAGCTGAAAGATGTGAAATATCTCTGACCCATTGAAAGCCAACTTTTCTTTCTATTTTCCTTCAGTAGTTACAGACTATAGGCACTTGGGACAGAGTCTGTTTCTGTAAGACACACCTACAAATGACTGATATGAAAGGATTGTTATGGCTAGTAGTAGTATGGCCATACAAAGAAGAAATACACCTGGACATTGAATAAAGATCTATGTGACAGGATAAGGCAAAAGATCATTTTGAGTGCAGCTGGGGCAAAACAGATTTTGTACTTATAATATTTTGGTTTTTAAGTTCATAAACACTTTTTTTGCTACACTTCCCTTTAAAAAATAAAGTCACTTAAAATTTTCAAAAGTTTCTCTCACTGGTTGTTTGGGAGCTGCCCATTATTGCCTCAGGTTAGCAGTAATCAGAATAAAGCATTCTGCAAACGAGCTCAGGAAACTTTCCCCAGGACATCTCAATCCATCCTCTGGACCAGTGTTTTCAGCTTCCCTGTCTGTGGCTCTGCATTAACAAGATTTATGGGGTTTTCCCTTGCCGGGGACAGAGGAGCCTCCTCTGCTCATCCATCACTGCTTTTCCCTGAGTACCAGCAGCAGCAGCAGTGGGTATCCTGTGCTGTAGGAAATAATGCACTTTCTAGTCCTTCATGGTGTTAATTCACCAGACAACTCAATGAAATCCCATAAGGACAGAAGTGTAGTCAGCAGCAGCCCAGAGAAAGAGCTGTGCTATGGAAAAGGGCATTTCTTGTGTGAATCCATGGCTGCTTTCTGTAGATAAGATAAATATTGCTTATTTAGCTGTCACCAGTAATGAAGATTTTATTTTCTGCAGGCCAATGTTAGTAAGCATTAACACATCACTGCAACAACTCTGGTTTATTAATTTTTTTTTTTCCTGGCTTGTTTTCTTCTGGTTTGGAGGATTTGTTCTGGCTTCTTCATTTGTTTGGGGGTTTTGTGGGGTTTTGTTTGTTCTTTGTAGTCTTGCTTGTTTGGTTTTTTCTTCTTCTTGTTGTTGTTTGTGTCTTTTTGTTTGCTTGAGGTTTTGGTGTGGTTTTGTTTGATTAATTTGATTGTTTTGGTGGGGTTTGGTTTGTTTTGGTTTTTTGTTTTGTTTTGTTTTGGTTTGGTTTGGTTTGGTTTGGTTTTTTTTTAATTTGTTGTTGGCTAAGTTCGTTTATTGGTCTGGGGTTTTATTTCCAGATCTGCCTAACAGAGGGGGCAGGTAGAAGAAATACTGGCAGAAGCCAATATTGAGTGGAGGTTGGAGGTTAGGACAAAGGGAAGGATAAGGGAAAATCCATTCTGAGGAGGATATTCCCACTCCTGTGTCCATTAATAGCAATTTTGGGCACAAACAGAACAGATTTGCTAACTACCCCTGCTGGTGTTCTGCAGAAACTGGATTGTAACATGAGTTAGCCTAACCCCAGAAAAAAACAAGATAAATGTACAAAAATGTATCTAAGAACCTAATAAAATCTTTACAGCATTAATTCAGGGAGAAACTGAACTGCTGTGATTTCACAAGAGCTGCTCTTCACTCACACCCCTGGAAGCCACGAGTGCTGTTGGAACAGTCACAGGTGCTTTTTTTAAGCCTGTGGAGGAATCCTTTGTGTTTTGTAACATAACAGTCACACCTTAAGTGAACTTCTGAAATCCCTGACAGAACCACAGGACCTCATTCTCTGTTCATTTTCTTTCTGGTAGAATTACTCACAGTTTACACTGATACACGAGAATAAATAAACCCAGGCTGTGCACTAACAATCTCCAAAAGGCTCATTAAGGTAATTGTGCCTTGATTCCAGTCTCACCTCCAGGACCAGCACAGTTGATTTGTACACCCAAAGCCAGATCTGTGGAAAGAAAAGACCTAGGGAAAAGCAGAGTATGAGTGAAGAGCAGCACAGCAGCACTTCCAGTGCTCCCAGAGCTCCCTCATTTCCCTGAGGAGCTGCAGGAGCTGTAATGTATGCAAAGGACTCAGTGGCACCCCTATTTCCTCTGAAAATGTTTCACACAGGAAGGCAAATTACATTTCTTCATTCAACCACACCAGTTAAATTTGCATTTGCAGAATGAGTATTAATTTCTTCATA
Source organism: Regulus satrapa (assembly GCA_013396955.1). NCBI lineage: Eukaryota > Metazoa > Chordata > Aves > Passeriformes > Regulidae > Regulus > Regulus satrapa. The sequence continues at coordinate 370,182 of VWZN01003126.1, forward strand.
ATTTTTTTTTGCTCCTCAAAGAGAGATTTCTTGTGGTTTGGGCCATTTCCACCACATGTGCAGATTTCCCACCCAGAATTGTGGCTGTTTAGTTACCACAACCTTGTGCACTGACGTCAGTGCAAATCTATGGAGAAACAGCATTTACAGCACAGGTATCAAACACCCACATTTAAACATTACTCTGAAATTTGAGATCCGTGTGCCAGCAGTTTTAATGTAAATATACAAAGGTGACCTACTTTAGTGCATCTGCTCCTCCCTGATACAGAAGGTTCTTCCAAGATTCCATTTTTGCTCCAGGTTAGGGTTTAATTATCATTACACATGTGTGACTATGGATCTACTGAAGAGATTTCAGGAGCTCTCACACTGATCCAAATAAGAAAATTTGGATTGTACTGACTTTGCCCAATGTGCCATAGTGGATTTGTGACAGAGATGAAATAAAATCCATGATTTCTGATGTACTCCCTGCTGTTCTCCTCCTTACACAACACTTCGTTACATAAAACTTTTTCTGGGGAAAAAAAAAAATAAAAAAAGGAGAGGGAATGGAAAAAAATAGCATCTTTTTGGTTGTAAGCCAGTTTTCTGTATCAACATGGCAGTAGCGTGTGAAGTGAAGCAAGATTTCCTTATAGCACCATGTGACAAAGCTAATCAAAATAAACATCCAAAAAATAAAGAAATTAAGGGTGAGGTAGCAGACTGTGGGGAGAGCAGATGGTTATTTAAAATAACAGCAAATTTTCCATGCTGACTGCAACTATAGCTCTTGTCACAAAATATTGCTGTTAATGGCGAAAGAGAAGGCAGGAACATCATCAGAGGATTTTGTGGGGCTGGGGAAAGCAAAAAGGATGAAAAATATATGGGGAAGAGGGAATTTTCTGCTATCTCTTGAAAATCTGCTTCAAATATCGGTGGCACTAGAGCAGAGGCAGGAGAAACAGCAATGCAGCAGGTGGAAGGAAGATCACATTCATCAAATTCATCACACACTCTAAGAGGCCTCTCACAATCCCAAGGATCAGACACCATGCTAAAGGAGAATCTTTTGTCTTCTCTGGAATGCAAAACCACAAAATTAATAGTTTACAGTGTTTGAAGCAAGAGAAGAGGATCCAGACCCTGAGAAAGGAGTTGGGAAGCCAGGATTGACCTCAGACCGTTGTTGAAGTCGTAGCTCAGAACCAGCCGCTCTCTCCCAGCCTGAAGCACAAACCCACAACTGAGTTCTGAGTCACTGCTTTGCCCAATCCAAACATTCTACAGGCTCTTCCCACTTTTAAGGGCAGCGTATGCACCAGGAGCTGTTTTTTTTACAAATTCAGATTTAAGTGTTCTGCTGGAATCCCAGGTGAGAGCGGGGAGCTGCAGCTCCCAAGATGGAGAGGGTGCTGCCAGCCAAGTGCCTCGGATTCAACGGAGGGGAGAGCTGAGAGAGCCTCTGCCTGCAGTGTTGCTCTGCCCACTTTGTACTGTGAATCCCCTTTTAAGGCTGAATAAGAGAACTAAAAATCAGAAATTGCAGACAAATTGCTGCCTCTCTACAGTTCAAGTTTGCAGAAGTGAGCTGTCAGCACACTGGGAGAATGGGGAGCAGCCGGCTCCGCTCGGCGCTATTAAAGTGTTTTCAGCACTCCAGACACTCCAGGATCTTGGCACAGCGAGCAATAAATGCAGAAGCAGCATCTTTTCTGTCTCCTGCAGAGAAGGGGAAGGAGAGGGACATAGTTGAAAGGCCCAGAAGCTGCAGGGATGACTGTGACACAGAGGATGCAGCTGCAGCTTTTGCCAAGGATGCCGGGATTCCACGGATTTCTCAGCACACACCACGGGCAGTTGTGGTGCTGCCACCCTGAATTGGCCTCTGGAAATACCCTCAAATCTGGAGACCCACCCTCCCTTATCACCTGAATTTTCCTCTCCTTCCAGCTTCTTCTGCCTGTCTGACAGAAATGTTTGTGTTTTCCACGGCTGTGAGGTAGATTTTCTAGGAGCTATTGCACTCCTTTAGCAAAAAAAAAAAAAAAAAAAAAAAAAAAAAAAAAAAAAAAAAAAAAAGAAATAAAAATTGGTTTCTGAGTTTTCCATTGAGTGGAAGCTTCAGATCTGTTGCATCAGCTTCTTCTCAGGCAGATACACCCTGAGTTCTTGCTTTACACAACTTTCTACTTAAAAATAGGTTCAGTGGCTCTCTAAGCAACAGAAAGGACAAAGGCAAATGCTTGTTCTCCCAGGAAAACAGAAATGCTCATCTGTCCATACTGATGAACTACTGCAGCAGAACAGCAAAGGAAATTAAAGCATTTTTCTAATTCTCTTCCTCCTAAGGGATCATCCTTGCAACAATTGACTGTGTGGATGCTCACAGTATTTAAAATCCTGGTCTGCTCAAAGGTGTTTTCTGAAGAGCAAGAAAAGTTTTGCTGAGAGTCACCTCCTGGTGACTGGACTTCAGTGAAGATCCTTCTGCAGCATTATCCTGATTAATTGTAACTCTAATTTTCCTCAGAATTCACACATCTTTGCACTGGCTTTCCACACCCTTTTACTTAAACTCTGATATTATGCAACCATTTTATATCAACCCTCAGCAGCACAGTATCTGAACACTTCCCACTTACAAACCAGGAGAGAATATAAACTTCAGTTAATTCTTTGTCTTTCCTGCACTTTGGGGCAAAACATCAGCTTTCATGCCACTTTTATTTTTCACTTTAGCCATTATGGTTTCTTCTTAATGTATCATTGCTTGTTTAAAAGGGATTTACTGAATAGAAATCTTGTTTTCTAAAGAAATTTCCAGGGTTATGGTACAAAGGGGGGAAAAGGGCTCTGGTAATCCAGAGAAGAATCCCAGATCCCCAGTTTGTGGGGTAGCTGAGCATGTTTAGAAGGACACAGGAGAAAAAATAATGAGGAAAGCTTTAGGAGAGCTGACAGAATGAGTGCTGAATCCAAAAGGAATTCAAGGAAAGAATCCAAGCCCCATCTCCTGTGGCAGGGGCATATGTGGTGAATCCTCCCTGCTGTTGGGGGAGCAGAGCTGCAGCTACACATGGACGTATCCTAATACCCAATTTCCTAGCTCCTGCAAAAACATTAGACTAGAACTTTTCAGTCTGTTTAACCCTGTTTTGTAAATGAATCCTACCTCAGTGGCCAAAGGAAACCAAAGTTCATCACTTTCCTCATTGCTGAGGGCCTTGAAATTCAGCACAGCAGCTCCATCCCAGATTCAATTTGTCAGATTACATTAGAGCCCTTCAGATGAAAAAAACAGGCACCTGATGAGCTTCTCTATTACATTTCGAAGACTTCTTGTTAGCAGCATTTTTCAATAAGTTTCTTTACAAATTAATTGTCAGTGTGATTAGATCCTTATTCTGTGGTGCTGCACACAACAATTGGAATGTCCATGTGAATATGGAATGAAACACAAGATTAAACTCACTGTAAAAGCAGGAGATCAGTGACTGGCAGTTTTTGTTTTTTGGTTGTTTTTTTTTTCTTTCTTTCTTTGCTTGGTTTGTTTTTTTCTTTTGAAATTAAAGTTCTTGCCAAGTTTTACTACCCCCAAAATCACATGTCTATGCCTCTAATAAACAGCTTCTAAATGATTCTCTGAACAGTCTGTTCTTCTCCTTCAGAAACCAGGCAGGAACCCACCTCCAGCTGGACTTCTCATCTTCTGTGCTCCTCAGAGAAGCACAAAAGCACCCAGACAAAGAATTCTGACAAACTTAGTCACTAACTTGCATCTAAGGATGAGTGGGATTAACTTGATAGGAAAATGTATGCATTGGGAGTCAGATGTCTGGGGTGGCATGGTGAGAGGAAAACCACAGAAAACCAGAAAATTTGTTTTCAGGAGAGTGGGGAAGCACAGCATGTACGAGAAATGTTGCCAGCAGCATTTCTCTTGCAGTTTCGAGACATAACCCTGTGCATATCACAGGGATGTTGGACAAATTCACTGCTACTTAAACTGGAAAAGAAAATCTACAAAAGCACCATTACTGCTGCTACTAAACCTCCAACAAAATTGCTTCTTTTCTGATAAAAGCACGCTTCTGCTTTATGGGAAGTTTAAGAAAAATCTGTACAGAGACTAAGATTCCCTTTGGAAACTTATCTCTATAGACCCAACATTTTAAATAAATTGTCACTTAAAACAGTTTTATTCCAAACAGTTCCAGCTCTGTAAGTGTCACCTCCTGTGTCAGGATTTTTCCCAGAGGCAGATTTAAAGCATGAGGATTAACATCAGACCTTTTCCGATGCTAAGAGAAGCTTGAGTCTGGATTAACAGCCCGTGGTACCCGGAGTGGGAAGTGGTAACCTGTGAAAAAACTGGAGAACTAAAACCTTCAGGCAAGAAATTGTTACTGCTCTGCTCTGCCATGTGCAGTAATACCACAGAGGGGACAGCAGTGTCATCAGCAGGGCTCCACAAGATGCTTCACCACTCTTAAAACCATTTTGCCTTAGGAAGACAGAGCTATGTTTAATTACTTGTAAAGTTACATAGAATTTGAAAGGAAGGGACTGTCAGAGTGCACTACGAAGCCAAGTGATTATCCTGCATTAATCTTTGGTTGCCCCCATCCCCTGAGATGACCTGAATTTCTAAGTCCTGTGAGCTCTGGACTCTGTGGAACCACTGCATCGAGCCCAGAGGATTACAGAGTTTTCATTCTGAGGCTGAATGCAAAGGCACAAAAAACTAATGATTCAGGTTGCCAGTTGCTAACACCAAAAAGACTTATAAGGCAGGAAAAATACAGCTGCCTCCACCCAGTAGCATCAATTTGAGATCTGATGCTTGATCACACTTATCTTATTTATAACCTTTCATTAATTAGATAAAGAGAAAAACAATTTTAATATACTATCTCTTGGAAAAAGACTCAATAGAACAGAAAATTGAGAAAAAATTTAGACTCACAATGTAGTTAACAGTCAAAGTGAGAAATTTTTCCTCAGCTGCCCTCTTGTTACAATAGGTCACAAAGTTTTACAATTCCATTATCTTCCATGGTTGGTCATTTTTTACAATGTAATTGACAATTGTTGTTTCAAACTGAAAATTAAAATGCAGGGTTTGGTGACAAAAGAAGTTTCTTTTATTAAGACATATTAAAGAATTAGGAGTAGCTCCAGTGACTGAACTCAGCAGATTTAGCCCAGTGAAATAAAACTTTATCATGTTTAAATTGGTTAAAGTACTGTTTGCTCATAACTGAAGAGTAAAGGGAGCAGCACAAATGGGGTATTCACCGTTCCAGTAAGTTTGTGATCTTCATTTTCTAGAAATATGTTTGTCAAAGAGCTTCCTATTATGAATCTGATTATTACCTGTATTAAAAACAGGAGCCTCAAACAGCCATTGTCAAAATTCATTTCAGAAATTGCTCTGAAGACAAGTATAAAGGCATTTAATCAGCAATCCTGTCTAATAAAACTGATTAGGAGAGCAGAGTTTTGCATGAGCCCACCTTGATCACAGTGAAAGCAGATAGCAAATGTTCTGAATTGGAATAAATTAGCACCAATCCCATCAGGGCACAGAGATAAGGTAATATGCAGATATGAACTGCAGCAATAAAAGGTAAAGTGGGAAAATGAGATAAGATTATTTTTCTTAATAACGCCACTCGGTTGATCCAAGAAGAATAACTAAAAGAATTCAAAATGAAAGCTGCTTATTGTGGTCTTGGATTCCTCTTCCAGATCAGACTGTGGATATAGTGGAAAATTCATCAGCTCTCCCTAAATCCCTTGAAGATGAATTACATTTCTGCACATGTGCACACAATCAGCTACACACCTGACATGTGAAGTCATTTCCAAAAGGGTGGAAATATTTTCATTTAATCCCGCCTTTTATCATGGAATATATTCAGAAACCAACCAGACTCCCTTGCAATGGAGAGGAATGAAATTAAATTAAATGGACGCAATAGCCAGACTCCTGAAAACAACTTTAGGAACTGCAACACACAAAATGGAGAGAAAGTGCCCCTTTCCTTGCTGTGCCCAGGGATGAAAGCCACCGGATCATCCCAGCTGGACACTCAGAAAGCTAATGGCAATGAAATGTTGCCCTGAGCAGGACTAGAGCTGCTGAAATGAGAAAACAACAAAAAATCAGCTCTGGGGATGAACATTTGGCACCTGTACAGGGACAGAAGTCACGGCAGGCCCAGGGCTAACTCTGCATCTGGGTTTCTATTGCTTTCACTGACAAAAATCCTTCCCATAAAAACTGAAAAACAAAATAAAGGAACATTAAAAGGATGGGACAAGTTTAAAGGGCATCATTTAACAGGGGCAGTAAATGGCCTAGCACAAAAAATTTGCTACAAACATTGTTTTTTCCACATCTTATTTCAGGTGGTTTTCTACTTGGGCTATTGAGCATTTTGTTTTCAGATTAAGAATTAAAAGGAAGAACAGCAGACCCAGATATCAGGGGAAAAAAGACATTGTGAGACAGGCCACTATAGAAGGGAATTTCTGAGAAACTCAACTTTGTCCAAGTAGATTTGGTGGAAGGTTTTCCCACTCAACAGAGCTGGAGCATTTTGCCCCTTGACCAAGGTCAGGTGGTTCTTGTAAGGTCACAGAACCTTCCCTTAAAAGCATCAAATAAAACATTGGTAAATTCAAGTTCTAAACTTACCCCAGCTGTAAATATTTTCTAGTGGAGACTTAGTCATTCAAATGAAAAATTGTGGTGATTATATTTAACATCACCAAAAGTAGAAAGCACTTCAGGTAATAGCTTCCAGGGAGGGAAAATGAAACACTGGGGATAAAGGCACCCTTTAAACCTTTTATATTTTTATTGTCATTGCAGAAGCAATTTAGAATTCTGGTGTGCAATGTTAATAGGACAGATTAGAGCTCACCTGAGCCCCAAATTTCCTACTGCTAAGGCAAAAGAGATTTTTACTTGTTATTTTCTTAAAGTCTGCTGAACTCTATTATATGGCAAGAAATACCTTGATCCCAAACAAACTTTCAGCTAAAAATAATGGGGGATTAAAAAAGAAAAGCTTTTGAAAGTCAGATAAATGTGACTGATTAACTCCTATAGCAGGTCTGCAAGTGAACCTTAGGCCTAATTTAGTCTCTCTGGAGTTACTGCAAAAAGAAATTTTTATTTGTATGGTTTTGGTATCTCATTGATAAATTGCACACTAAATTTTCCTTCATGTATATTCTGTCACTAAAATACAAAGTGCATAGAGACACGGGAGTTAACAAAAAAATCCCTCAATGTACTCAATGTGTGTGAATGAAGGGTCAGCTTTGCCTCTGCCCCATCCAGCCAGAAAAAGACTCCTTAACAAATGGGAAAAATTGTCAGTGAATGAAGCTATTAAAAAACAAAACAAAACAAAAAACAAAACAAAACAAAACAACAAAACAAAACAAAAACAAACAAAAAAAAACCAAAAAAACCCCAAACAGAATTTTTGTCCAGTCTAATTTATTTTGGCCATGCAGCAGCATCTCCAGTGTCCTAAAGAGCAGGCATGAAAATGTTGGGGAATCACAGAATTCTGATATGGCTTGGATGTTCTTAAATTACCTCTCCAAGAGCAAATCTGTAGCAAATACTGCTTCTGTACCCCCATTCCTAAGGGGGGTCAGAAGTCTTGAGAAGGCAGGAGAAAGACCTTGGTACCTTCTGTATCAGCATTTCCTCTTCTCTGGGAAATGTAAAAGTGTGTGGAAGTTTTCCTGTAGCTGATTTGTTTCTTTTAGGGTTGGGATTGATAAGCAAGAGACTGTATTCTTGTTTGGATTTAGATTCGTTTATTAGTTCTTAATTAGCTTATTAGTTCTTATCTACATTATAGTCTCACAGAACCTGAGTTCTATAGCACACTAAGCTAACTGAAAATGGAGCTCAAGGTTTCTCTCTTCAAGGCTTTTTAAGGGTAATTTAATTAATTATGAAATGCTAGCTAAATTATTTTTACTTTTAACTCACAAACTAGTCACCTGTGGCTTTCATTGTGGACTTTTCTACTTAATTACACAATATCACTTAAACTCATGAAGAAGGTGAAGAAGGAAAGCTTATGGACTAAAATTTCTATCTTGGTTTATATATATTACTATATAATATATAGTAATCAAAACATTAAATTATAAGTTTTCTACTGTGTGATATAAAACACTTTTATTCAAACTACACACTCATAATCTCAGTTTTATTACTCAGTTTTGGAAGCCTTTTCTATGGCTTTAGGTTTTTAAATGCAGTGTTCTCCTGGGGATCAGCGCCTGTCAACACAGAAAGCCTGAAAATCTCTGTGCCAAGTGTTCCACCATAATTCAGACCTCATCAGAGATGGTTTTAAGGGGAGAAGAGTGAGAGAGACTTGATTTCTCCTGCAGGGACTGGAGGGTGAGTCAGGAGCAGCAGGATGTGTAGGTGGAATCCAAAGCCCTGTGTGCATGATCAGCCTCATCCCTCACCTCCCTGTTCCAGTCTGTAAAGAGAGTTTGGGAGTTTTTAAAAGTATGACCCCCAACACACAGGAAAAGATCAAATAGATATTTTCTTTCTAAGTGTCTCACATAGATAAAAAGGGAAATTATCGATTTAGAAAGAAATTGGGGCCTTCCTACCTTTCAGAAAATGCCTTAAATTTAATACTTTACCTCTGATACTGTCTCAAGGAGCATAAAACCAGCATGAAGGGCTGAGAAAGTGAGAAATCCTGAATAGGAGGAGAAGCTCTATCTCTTTGCTAAAAGCTTCCAGCCACAGCTTGCTGGGAAAAGCTGTGGAAGGCAGAGCTCCCAGGCTCTGTCCCTAACATGATTATGTAAAGTAGATGATAGTAATAGTGCTGCCCTGCCGTCACTTACATTTGCTCTCTTCAATTTTATGTAATTTTCATTGAATTTAGGTCCATCAGGTCTATAGGAATCATGTGAAAACGAGATCCTTATTCAAAGCAATTGAAGCATTTGAAGAAATTGGAAGTGTTAAGACTTTTATCCATTATGCTAAGGGGGAAGGGGGG
>VWZN01003126.1:391816-441747 GCA_013396955.1 Regulus satrapa
TTCGCTGTGATGTGGGTGCTTTAGCCCATAAATAAATAAATAAATAAATGCGGGGGTCTGTGTTGTGTGTGGCACCTGCCCGTTCACCGCTGCTGGATTGGGCGTTGATGTTCTTTTCAGTTTTTGGTAGGTATTTTCATCTTTGTTGTGGTGGCCTTGCCTCTTTCATGCCATCAGTAAAAATCCATTACATAACATCTGCTCAGTTTTTAAAAATGAGCTGTAACTCTTTATTTCTCGTAGACGTGTTGTATTTCCTAGGGAGCCGGCGTAGAGTGACTTTGAACATCGGCAAATGCTCTGCTTTAAAAACTAGAGGCACATGTGGGGTTTTGAGCAAGGTGCTGTAAAACACAAGCACTCGTGTCTGGTGCCTTACAATAATATTCATTTGAAATGAAAGGAATTTGTTAGTCTTATCTGAGGTTTCTGTTTTATAGCATCAGTGGTTTTGAGTTTGGCGTTGGTTGTCAGTAATTTATTCTCCAGCACTGCTTTGGTAGATAGAACTTTTTTCCTTCTCAGTATTTCCTATGTCAGGCAAAACACACTACAGTCCTTTAACTCCTCCCATTTCTGGGAAAGGGAAACTACTCCTTCACTTCGAGTTTCTGTTTCAGCAGTTCATCCTTACCTCTAGAATATAAATAGATAGATAAAGCTTTCTAATGAATGTACTTTTAAAAGAGCTTAATATTAAGCTTTCTTTTATTGCTTAATAAGCATTCGCATATTGAAATAACCACTTTTGAAGGAAAAATAAATTCTCTGTGCACACAGATTTGTGAAAGGCTGTAGGTATTTGGGGTGGAATAGCTGTGATTCTGAAGAGGCAGGGATTTCCTCTGAAGTTTTTTGCACGGTTTGAGTGCACCCTGGCAACTTTTCTTTTGTACGTGGCTGGAGTTCACAGGCTTTAATAACTCCAGAACATTCCCGTTATTCTGTTCAAATGTGTTTTTTCTTCAAGTTCTTTTTTCTCCTTAGAGCAGCTCTGGATGGTGACAACTGTGAAAGCAAGGACCATTTTTTCACTCCCGTGAGTGGGCTTTTCCAGCTTTGCCTTACAAAGGAGGATGTTGTTGTCCCTGAGACTTACAGCCCCTGGAATATTAGTCTTCATTTTTAAATAGGGGCTCTTCCTTCAGTGATGAATGTGTCTGAACCTCTCACAGTGCCCAAAAAATTGTAAGGGCACTGGGAATGAATGCACAAAGAGGCAGTAACTCTTCTGCTAGCTGTTTATGCCTTTCAAAGACATGGATCAATTTCCCAAACTTGTTCCTACATCTGCTTATTTTACACTAATTCTCATTCTTCTCCCCTCAGCCTGGATGGTTTTCTTTATGGGTGAAGCAGCTAAAGTCTTTCTTAGCTACTGAGGTTAGAGTTTTTTATTGTTATTTTCACTACGTGCTTTCGAAACAAACGTGAAATTCTCTTCCTCTCTTTGCATTTCACTTGTGTCTCTGCGAGTGTTCACAGCCTGACGTTCCTGCAGGTATGTCTTTCCAGCTCCTTTGCATTTCAGTGCCTTCACCTTCTACGAGTGAGCTTTGAAAACTTTGGGGGTTGCTTTCATTTGAAGAAGTTCCCTCTGAGATTGCTGTTACACCTGGAGTTCGTGATCAGCTGTTTTAATAACAAACATGGTCCTGCGTTCTCCTAAATCTCCATCAACAAAAGTTTCAGTCACACATCTGGACTCTTATCTTTCTTGTTCCTATGCCTTGCTCACATCCCTTTTGGTTACAGCAGCTTTCCAGCTGATTTCTCAGCCAGATCATCTTTCTGTCACCCTCCCCTGGCTGCATCCTCTGCTTCCCTTACTCTTCCCACAGCAATGCACGTTCTGCCTGGTGCAGTGCAGGTTCGGAGTGTGAAACCCACTTAAGTTTTGCTGTGGGACAAAAAGGTGTTTGATTTCTACAGGGAAATTTCAGCCTTGCTGTTTACTTTGTGTTTCTTACCTGGAAAGAAAGGCCTTCAGTTGGAAGTTTGTAGAGACCCAGAAACAGCACCTTGGAGGAGCAGAGCTGAGTTTTGCTCTCTTTGCTTCCCTGTCTTATTCTCTTGATTGCTGTGCTCCAGATTGCCTTTTCCTTGGATCTGGCTTCCTTCTGGACAAGCCTTTTACAGCCTCTTTGCATCTGTGTCTATCTGCAATGACTCTGGAGCAAACCAGTTCTCTTTCTAAGTGGGACCCAGTCTGCTGTTCTCCTGTCCCACCTGACTGTGTTCAAGGACGTTACTTTAGAACCTCAAATGTAACAAAACTTCTGGGATTATTTGGTAATTGGGAACAAAATTGTCATTAATGCCATGTAACTGTCATCAGGGCAACTGAGTGGGTGAGTTCAACACAGCAAAGTGTCACAAATATAGACCAATTCCTGCCTTAATAATTAATGAGCTAGTGATCGGTGTTCGTTAGAGAGTGGTTTTATTTTTCTCTGTGCATGTGATGTTAAGAAATGTCTAATGAGATTCTAAAGTAATTTGGGGAAGTTTTTGCTGTTTCTTCTAAATTTCTTTTAATGCTTGTTTTGCAAGACTCTGCACATCTCACCCCCATTTCCCGACTTCCCTGTTCTGTCTGCGAGCTGGCGTTGAACCCTCTCACTGTGCTGTGCTTTGGGTGCCCTTTGTTCATGAGCAGTCTTGTTCCTTTTGGTGGTTCTCAATTCACAGAACACTGTAAAATACTGGCATGGTTTGGGCTAAGATGGTTCAGCACTCGGCAAGATGAAACCTGCCTGTGTTGCTTGTGATGGGTAACAAAATCCCTTATCGTTGGGGTAATCAAATGTATAAATAAATATGTATATTTTTCATTTAAAATGCACTTTAAACTAAGGCCTACTTGCAATTTCTATTTCCATGCATTCCAGAGGAGGAAATGAAGCTGTTCCCTGTGAATTCTAAGTGTGACACTTGGAGTGAATCTAGCACATCTGTGATGAGAACCTGGTGCCTATTCATGTGGCACCACAGATTTTTCTCTGTAGCAATTTGAATTATGCATAAAATACAGTGAATTCAGCTGTAACTAGGTAAATCTGTCACTTGGCAACTAATAGGGATCCTATGAGTCACTGCTGTGGGTATTCTCATTTTGTATCTATTTTTTATTTTCTTGGTTTCAAAATGTTCCAACTATATGCTTTTTATTTGCAGGATCAGAGCTCACATTCCTCACTGCTGTCTTGGAGAGGTTTTCAGGTAGGCTTGACATGAAGTTTGGTTACATGGAAAGATGGGTAATAATTAAGATTATGATTAGAAAAGAAGTCCAATAAAATAAATATCTTGTGTGACCATGTGGCTCTGTTGCTATCCACTGTGTCAATCAGCAAGGCTGATCTTGAGCATAAAGCAAAGATGAAGAAAACTTTTGTTCCAGCAAAGGCTGCAGGGAATGAGAATCTTGAATTCAAGGGGATATTTCTGCATCTTAATTTCTACAGTTTTAAAGTCTAGCCTCTATCTTCACTAGGGTTTATGGCAACTCAGAGACATATCTTGTTTCAAAACCTTTGATTTAAAGAAAAATGATGACACTTTTGTATTTTGGATCTCCAGCTTGTTCTGATCTTTTCCACTGGCAAATCCAAGTGGGATAAGAGATATATATAAAACATAAAAACCTGGATTAATAAGATGAAATGGATAAAGGAATATTTTTGTTACAGGAGGTGGTGTTAATTTTTCTTGTTTTAAATTTGTCTTCAGGATTGTATTAAAATGACTACAGCCCCAGTCTGGTTTTGGGGGTGCTGAGAGTGCAGGGCACATGCAAGGGAGCCTGTGGGAGGTGCTGAATTCAGTCAGGGCATTGTTTTATTTCAATTTATTTTGCAGAAGGTGATTTTATTCTGAATCTCTGCTCTGTCTCTTCTCTCCAGTGCAGCGGGAGGCGCAACTGGGCTGCGGCGAGAGATCTGCAGAGATACAGAAACCATTACCCAGTACGTGCTCCTGGGCTCCTCCTCACCGCTTCTGCCTGCAGGGACACTCCTGGATTTGGGAGCACCCTTTTGCCTTTGCATTTACAGGCTCAGCACCTTCCAGGGATCTGTTTGTGAGGGGGAAGGGATGATGTGCGTGTGGGTGCATCAGAAACAAGGTGCTGCTTCCCAAAGCACGTTTTGAGGATTTAGCTTTGAAATGTGTAGGGAATGTGAGGGAAAGCAAGGAGAAGTGTTGGAGTGATTACTGCCTTCTAAAAGGTTGCTGCTTGTTCATTTCTTGTTCTCGTCTCCAGGATTTGAAAGAACCAGAGAATGAGGAGGAAGAAGAGATGTGGAACTTTAGCTTTTATAAAAATGAAATTGCTTTTGTGCCCCATGGTGAGTACCTTGTATGGTGGCTGTTTGATGGCATCTGCTGCAGCTGATTGGTGAAAGAGTAGTTTCATCCATGTGAGACCCTAAAAAACTAAACCAAGCAACCAAGCAAAACCATCACTCAAACCAAACAAAAACCCAGAAAGAATGTCCATTTAAAAATGTTCTTGCTGTATTTTCCTTAATATTCTGGTGGTAGAAAACGAAGGTATTTTTCTGTCTGTTTGTCTTGTTGGAGAAGCTAATACGTGCGTGTAAATATCTGGGTCTGGGTAGTGAGCTGTATGGCTAACTGTAATTTTAATTTGGTCTCACTTCTTGTCTGACTTTTTCCTTTTCCTTGCAGGTGTGTTTATTGAAACCCTGCTTTCATCTTGGGCGGACAAGTATGAAACGCTGGAAGAAAACCATTCTTACATACAGTGGTAAATTGTCTGCATGAACATAGTGCCTCTCTAGTTGTGCCTCATGAAAGTGTCAGGTGGATCTGTGCTCCTGATTTCAGCGTCACACAAGACCCAGAATTACTTTAGTTAATTGAGTTGCATTCCCCAGGAAGCAGTGCACTGGAACTCCTGAAAACACAGGTTTCCAGCACAGCTGTGGCAATAGTTTTCAGTCATTTGTGGTCTTGGAGCCCAAAGTTAGGGCAAGGAGAGAGATCCACATAAGCACAGATTTTGTTACTGGTGTAGACAATGCTTTTATGCGAGGGGTTTGCTAGAAAATTACTTCCGTGTCCATTAAAGATGAGAGTTCTCCTAGAGATGCCTGTGCTGTCACAAATTTTGGGATTTTTTTTAGTTCTAACGAGTTGGGTACCCCAGGTTGGATGTCATCTTTGCTCATCTGGCCTGAAAATTTCTTTTCCTTCAGGCTGTTCCCTTTACGTGAACATGGGATGAACTGGCGTGCCAGACCACTCACCTGTCAAGAAATCCAGGTATTTATTTTAAGCTTTTGTCTCTTTTTCCTTTGGGATCTGAAGGGTATTAGGATTTCTCCTAAATACCTTATATTTGAAATCTAGTGGTTTTTTCCATTGTTTCCTTGGGTTTTTAATGTGCACAGAGCCCACGCTGAAGCATTTGCCTGTCTTGTGTCAGCAAATTAAATGCTTAGTGATGCAATCAACTCTTGTTTATAATTCAGGTGCCACTTGATCTGGCGCAGGTAACTGGGAAGTTGCACCTTTTAATAATTGCTGTGTCTTGCTTTCAGGCCTTTAGGAAGTCCAAGGAAGTTATGGACAGGTTTATCCGTGCTTACAAGCTCATGCTGGGATTTTATGGAATCAATCTGGTCAACCAAGAAACTGGAGAACTTGAGAGAGCAGAGAATTGGCGTGAACGATTTGAAAACTTGAACAGGTGAGTGTGTTGATGCTGTTGAGCATTTACTGCAGCCAGGCACTTCTTAGAAGGGGGAAAAAAAAAGTCAAAGCCTAGGAAATTCTCAGCCATTGAGGGATGGAGACTTATGTTGGTAAATGCTATCTAGTGAAAGCATTTTTAGCTTTTATTCTTTTAAGCTACAAAATGGAAGTCTTTCCATATGGTTCCCTAATTGTTTATGAAGCACCCTTAATATGTGTAAAAAGCTTTCAGTCCTTGTTTGAAAAGTGCTCTTCAAATGGTCTGCTTTTATATTAATGCAGGTTTTGTGGAGTAAGTAATGACCCTTCCGGGTGATATTAACCTCTTGAAAGGAGTGGGCACAATCACAAAAGAAAAATAACCTTAAAGTCTGTCAACTATTAAAAAGGAAAAATCGGCTGTGTGTAGCTCAAGTCCCGAGGTTTTGGCAGCATCCTTTCAGACCTGCATTCTCAACACCTCAGGCTTACCCAATAGGGTCTCTCACTTGTGTGTCTGCCCCAGTATGGCAGCTCTTATCTACTGGTGGCTGATTCAGAGAGCCAAAACCTTTCCAAGCAGCTGAGATGATGAATCCTATCAGCACAGGGAGGGTTAGGAAGGAGCTGCTGAAAGCAAACAGCAGCAGTGAGTGCTTTAAAAGTAAGCCCACCTGTGCTCCCATTTGCATTGTCAAATAGTCTTTAATGGCTCACAGTCAGTAAATGATAAAACATTTTGCAGATGCCCCAGAGGTTCACAGTGACTTGTAAGACTTTCACTTGACAGCTTTGATTTTCTGCGTCCTTCAGGTTCAGCCACAACAATTTGAGGATTACTCGCATCCTGAAGTGCCTGGGGGAGATGGGATATGAAGACTATCAAGTGCACTTGGTGAAGTTTTTCCTCACAGAAACTCTTGTTGAGGAGACATTACCAAATGTCAAGAGAAGTGCCTTGGATTACTTCCTGTTCACTGTCAGAAGCAAAGAGAAGAGGAGAGAACTTGTCCACTACGCTTGGCAGCATTTCAAACCCCAGAGCAGCTTCGTGTGGGGGCCTCGTGACAAACTCCAGAAGTACAGACCCCGCTCTGCCAAGCCACAGCTGCACCAAAGGCCTGAGGATAAACAGGACACTCCGTGTCAAAAATCTGGTGATTCTGTGGAGAAGGAGCAGAACCAATCTCCAGATGTGGATCAGAAAGCTGGAGATGCTGCAGAGTTGCAGTCTGGAATGAGCGATGAGCATGTAAAGGAGAAGAAAAGCAAATGTGTTTTGAAGGTAGGAGATGATGAAGAGGAGAAAGAAGCTTCATTTACCCAGCTGGATGAAAAGGATTTAAAAAGTGAAGCTGAAGAAGGGCAGGGTAGTGCAGAGAATGACTGCACAAAGGAGAGCAAGAAGAGAAAACTGAATGTGAGTTCGTCTGATGCTAAAGGGGATGGATCATTGAAAAACTCTGCTGATATTGAGAACATTTCCCATAACCTGGGAGAGTGTGCAATTGATGCAGAGAGCCCCTCCTCCGAGCCAGTCTCCCAGGCAGAAGAGAATCAGGAGGCACTGAAGGAAGATGATTCAAGCACCAAAGAGCCGGCGGCGCCAGAGGCCACGGATGCAGCTGTGAAACGCAGGAAAGTCGATAAAAGAACATTGAAAAGCAAACCAGTCAACTTGGCCATAAATCTGAGCATGGGGCCCTCGGCCTCTGGCACAAACGCAAATCTGCCTGCTGCTAATGGTGAGGCTGGAAACGAGAATGCCAGTGAGAAAAATGCAGCTGTGGAAGTGCCAAGTGAGAAGGGGGGTGGTGGTGGTGGTGATGCAGGTGGTGGGGCTGTGAGATTCCCACCTGCTTCCAGGCTCCCCAGGACTGGCTGCACTGCTCCGAGTGAGGATGACTGGGAGTCAGGTGGAGCTCAGGACTCAGCAGGGGGTGATCAGCACCACTGCAACAGCCAGCTCCCTGCGGTCAAAAGTGAACTAGATGGGGTAGAACAGCAGGAAAAGGCAGGTGAAAAAGGGCAAGCAGAAGACACGGACAAGAAGCAAGCTCCAGAGAGTCTTGAGCAGAGCGTGACGCCCACTTGTCCTGAAGAAAACAGTGCTGAGGTCCCACCGGAAAATGGCTCAGGCTCTGAGAATGCAGCAGAGCCTGGTGGAGAGCAGGGAGCAGCAGAGTGAGAGCAGCACGGCAAGCACCCGAGCCAGCAGAGATGGCACTGCCCTGTCTGCTGGGAGCCAGCTGTGGTGGCTTGGAGAGCTGAATAAACTTCCTTTGCCATGGTCCGGCTGGCCCTGTCTCACTTTCACCCTTCCAGGATTTTTTAATAATCTCTAGTAAACTCACTGAGATCCAGCTCTTGGTTATCCTAAAGAGGAAAACTCTTCATTTACTCATCTTCACAGACAGGCCGTGTCCTGTTCCTGGGTTTTATCTGGCGTTCAGGGCTATCTTGGAGCAACGGGGATTTTTGCACTTTGCTTTGATTCTGGTTACGTCCCTACTGAAAGAGAAGAGGAAAACTGATCAGTCTCCTTGTCTGAATTACTGAAGTATTTATTAAAGACATGGTTTTTAATGTAAGACAGCATGACCTAATTTACCAGGCCTTTCTACTGCTGTGTAACTTTGTTATTATGAAAGGCTGTACCTTACCAGGAGTTTTTTTCCTGGCAAAAGCGCTGTTTCTCTAAGAGAGATGAGTATGGATTTCACATGATGTCAGTGTAGTTGCTTCTCCTCCTGGAAGGAAAGTAGGTTTGGCTTCAGACTGGGGTAAAAACTGTAGCCAAAATGTGTCTCTGACCAGGGTGAACCTTTGTGTAGAGATTCTGTTCTCTGAGGTGCAAAGTGCTGAGTAATTATTTCTCTTTATCCCCTCAGAGGTTGCTTTGTAGTTCTTGTTAGAGTTAAGACTACAAATTGCCTACTGGTTTCTAAGTGAAAAAGCTCCAGCTTTTGCATAAAACTCTTTAGAGCTGCTCTTCCCCAGGTTTTTCCACTACTTTTAAACCCTTTATAGTCTTCCACAAATTTTTTGTGTCCATGACTGTTTCAAAGGCTCTCTTCTCTCAGTTGCCAAAACAGCACAGATATTTCCCAGTGCATTTTTTTTCAGCCTTTGCTGATAATTTGCAGTGGCCTTGGGTGGGGGGGCTTTCCTGCAGGCCCATGGTGTGAGGTTTTGATGTGTCAGATCCAACCCATTTCCTACTTAGGGCAGGGTTGCTTTGCCTTTAATGTCAGACAGCCAGGGCATGTTCCAGTGCAGCATGTCTGGAAACCGCTGGGCTTTCTGGGGCAGTTAATTGAAACGTTAATTGGAGAGGCTACGCTTGTCTGGTTCGTTTATTTCCAGCCCTGGAGAATTTACTTTCAGACCTTGCCAGCTCTTTGCCTGCCTCAGTGGTCCTGACCTCCCTGTCAGCTGTTCTGCACACTTACACGGTATTCCACCGAGTCTGAAGGAGCATTCAAGCAGTTTAGCACCTTCGCTCCTAAGAATTTGCAACAGAGGATCTGTTTCAGGAAGCAGAGAAAGTGGTTTCCAACAGCCCGAAGGTCTGGACCTGCAGTTTGCTCAGGTTGTTTGGGTTGGTTTTGAGGTTCTTTGGTGCTGTTTGGTTTGTGTAGGAGATGGCCAGAGAACAGATGCAGCAGCTTGTGCAATGTCAGTGTTTTTCCTCACTGCTACAGCTCTTAAGAAGCTTTATCTTTCAAGGAATTTGAGGGATGATTTGCCTTCCCAGACTAGGTTCTGATCAGCATGCCACATATGTCTGTGGGAATAAAAGTCTGCAAGCTTAGCATCTGATGTCCATGGTGACACACGTACTGAAAAAAGGCTTTAATGTTTTTATAATACTTCTTTCTTCTTAAGAACAGATGGAGTTAAATAGCCAATAATAATACACTTAACTACGGATACAAATACTTGAAGATGTTGAGTGAGAATTCTTTCCTAACAGATTCCTAAGAATTGTTAATTGTGGCTTTTGTACAGATTTATAGTAATTTTCTTATTTAATGAAATTTTCATTGTGATTATGTGCTCAGTTTGGGCATAGATCCTATATCTTGTTATGGTGGGGTTTGGTTTTGTGTTTAATGGGATTTCACTGTGAGCCCTAGCCTGGAGTGAGTGCTCAAACCACCCCCTTCCCTCTCCTACCAGGTTTACTTTTGGCTGTAGGTGTGTGTGGTGAATTCACCAGGTGTTTCCCAGCACTCAGAGCTGTATCCCAGAGTCTGTTATGTTAATTCCCCTATTAAAGCATGACCTTAATGCATATCAGTTTCAACCTAAATTTTTTCATGGGGTGTCTGCATGTTTCAGAATGTTTTGCATTACGTTTCCCCACAGGTGTTGTGGTGCTCTGCAGAGCACACCAGGACTCTGAGCATCCCCTGGGGCTGCAGGCAGCAGGGTACCTGCCCAGCCTGGCTGTGGGAGCTTCACTTCAGGGTTTCTTTCCCTAAGGACACAAGAACAGGGATGTCTTTGTGGTACAATTGCTCTAAGTCCCTGTGTCCCCTCAGCTCTGCTGCCTGTGGGTGTGGGATGAGAGGGTTACTGGGAATCCTTTTGGTCTGTGTGATGGCCCTGCAGGTGAGCACTCCCAGGGTTCCACCTGCTGCAGCCCCCCAAGCCCTGGCTTGCTCTGGACAAGGTGTGGCTGAGGAATTTGGGGCTGCTTGGCCTTCCCTCCTGCCATCAGGTGGCCTCAGTGTGGAGGAGGATGTACAAGCTGTGCAAAGCTGTTCTCGCTCTTTGCGGTTTGGGGTGTCTAATAAGGGATTCTGGTTACTCTGGAGACACACATTCCCTTTCTGTCCCCAGCTACAGAATCCTGTGGGATCTTGGTAAATCTGAGTCCTTTATCCCTCTGCCAGAGCTCTAGGAATACTGGCTGCTGGGGAGCTGGACAAACACTGTGTGCTCCTACAGGCCTCCTGGTTTAAAGATGCTGAGCTAAAATCAGGTATTTCAGTTCCTAAGCTTTGGTTTTTCACTTCTCCTCTTGTGTTCCTAACCAGATGAGCTGTGTCATTTCAGCCTGAAGAATCTGGCCATTGTTCCTCTCCACTTTCAAGCCCTGCTTTGCAGAAAATTGTCTTTAATTAATAAAGGCAATCGTGAAGCTCATTGCAGGAGATGCATCTGTTGCCATCTGGGATCATCAGGCAGGGAACTGTCCTCCTCTTCCTTCCTCGCAATATTGCAAATATTTCTTTGTGGCTTTGAGAACATTCTTCCTTTTTCCTTCCTCTTTCTATCTGTGATTGTTTCCTGACCAGCATTCACCACTTTTCTAGGAAGTGGTGCTCTTCAAATCACCCTAAAAACCCCCCTGAAACCAGGTATGAACAACCTGCAGAGCTAACAAAGCACCTCACTAAGCAGTGAGTGCATTTCTCAGCAGTGATCGTGCACCGTTACAGATTTCTTCACGTCCCTACTGGAGTTAGGTGGCTTTGGCACTGAAAAACTCACCCTGTGTTGATTTTACCTGTCCAGCACAGATGGCCTGTGGGAAATGCCCTGGGTGAGACCTAAGGAACAGCTCTGTATTTGCAGCCCAATAACCCAATTTTGCTCCTGTGTCCCAGTCCAGCCCTTCCCCAAGCTCCTGGAGCAGGAGGCTGGGGCTGGATGAGAGCTGCTCTGCCTGCCTGCTGCTCCCCCTCCTTCTCCCACCTCCTCCAAGCTCGGCCCCTCTCGCCTGGCTCCAGCTGGAGGCACAGGTTTATCTGGAGGCGAGGAGTCTCTGCTCTGTAAGCTGAGCCCCGGCGGGAGGAGGAGGGATCTGCTGGACCCTGGAGGAGAAAGGGTTTGGCAGCCCCGGAGGAAAGAGAGGCAGAGCCTGGGCACCATGGCTGGATTCTCTGCTCTTGGGCTCCTCACCCTGTGTCAGCTCTTGGCCACAGCATCAGCTCAGGTGAGAAACCTCATTTGTGTCTTATGCTCAAGAAAAAACCTGTAAGGGTAAAAGAGAGGGGTCTGTGCGCGTTGTACCTGTGGGGTGAAACGTGGGCAGGTTGTTGTTATTCTGAAGTTTATTACAAATGAGTGCCTGGGTTTGTACCTGTGTGGGTAGGTGTAGAAACTGCTGCTTTGTGTTTCTGGAGTAGAAGTGGTGTTTTACCATTCAGGACTGCAATTATGAGAGGGAAAGCCTTGGAAAGGGAAGATCTGTTGATGCAAGAGAAAGTTTGCTTTTACAGTGAAGTAGCAGATTTCCAGTGAAACTGATCTGATCTGGGTCTTTATCTGAATGAGAATTTCCTACTCATTCCTCAATCAGTTTTCAAGTTTTACAGCATGTTTAACCCTTGCTCACTTGAGACATGAAGCTGTATTAAACTTCCCTGTCTGGTGTTAATATGATTGTCTGGGGAAGTGACTCCTCAGTGAGTTTTTCATTGTTACTGAGGAATTTTCACAGCCTGGCTTGGGAATTCAGAACTCTGCTGTGAGCAGAGCTGCTTCTACAATGAAACCTTTGTTCCCTGAAGCTACGGTAAGTTGCTCTCTGGAGCCCTCTCCATACAGAAGTCATTTATTGGACCTTTTTTTCCTTCCCCCCACCTCAGACCCTTCCAAAATCCCAGATTTTCAAGTGGCATTTTGCTCAAGAAGAGACTTTCCCTGTCTCCTCTTGTCTTCATTGGTGTCCGCTGGCTTTGCCATCACTGCATCAAACTGGGGTTATAAATTAATTACTTCTACCAAGCATTTGGCACCTTTTCCATGGGCTTTGAATTTCCTTCTGTGCCCAACCCAAAATATGCCTGTAGTCAGAACAATTTCCTATACAATGAACCCCTTTGCTGCCCAGTGACCCATTTGCATTCCCAGTATAGGCCACCAGTAAAAGGAGCTGGGGATGTGCTCGGTCAAAAGGGTTTGCAAAAGAGCCTTGCACTGCTCTGGATCAACTCTGAGCCCACCCAGGCTGGCAGGGGGTGCAGATTTAGGATTTAGCCATAGGATTTGGCCATTGATTTCTGATCTAGCCCATGTGTTCCTCCTGATGGGAAAATAAGCTCTAGTCTCTCACTTTTCCCCAGTCCCTTCCGAGAATTGGACCACAAGGCCCTCCTGGACCACGAGGACCCCCCGGACCATCTGGCAAGGACGGCATTGACGTGAGTGACACAGGGCAGGGGCTGGCTGGGGCAGGGGCAGAGCCAGGGGCAGCCAGGCTGCTCTTGCTCCACGGATCGCAGCCACCAGGCATTCTCTGGGGACAGACCTGGGAAATCTCTGTCCTCGCCAGAGACCTCGCTCTGCACGAGCCTGGGCAAGCTGGGGTGCTCAGCTGGGTCTTTGCAGGATCAATCCCCTGTGCCCAGGGAGAGCTTTGGGACCCTGCTTGCCGAGTAGAATATTTCTCTTTTGGCGCCAGGTTGAGTTCAGGATGTGTGTGGGGTCAGCGCACGTTCAGCAGTTCAAAGACAGATGGATGTGCTGCTTCAGGGCATCTACATTTCCAGAGAGGCTACAGGAGACTCAAATATGTAGCACTGGACGCTGCTTTTGTCTTACTAGTTTTATTCCAATATTGTCATCATGGTCATCCCTCATTTTGGCACGTGATGATTCAGGATCTGGCTCTTGTGTTGCCAGACGTGATTTTGTAGTGGCCCAAAAGGCAAATAAAATGAAGAGCCTTTGTTTCAGCGAGCAGCTCCTTAAACCTCCTGCAGAAGGAGAAGACTACATAACCCAGGACTTAATGAAGGAAAAAAATCTTGCTTTGTTACTTTTGATGTTTCCAGAGAAATTTAAAATATTGCTTCTGTGCTTCTGTTGGATAAGAACTGAACTGTCTGCTGTAGTTGGCAGTGGATAAAATGAGCTTCAGATGAATCTTCAGCAAGACCACAAGTGCAAAAGTTTGGGTTCCTGCTTTGATTTGTAGTTTGAGCAGCTCTTGTCTCTCTGAACTGCTTATGGAATAGTGCAAGGGTTTTTAAAGCTCATCTGGAGTACATTTTTTGCAATTGGAGCCTAAGGCAACCTTGAAAAAAAATCTATTCATTCCATGCAGGTCATTTTCTTTTGGATAAGGAGGTAAAAAAAATATATGTATGAGTTCCCTGGTACATGTTGAACAAGGAGCGTTTGTGCCTGCATTGAGGAGCTCTCCCTGCGGCTCCCTGAGCCAGGCTGGGCTGAAGAGAGAACCTCATTGATTTCCAGCTGCTCCCTCTGAGTGTTCTTTTGGCCACAGGAGTCTGAGTTCCTGAGAATCTCCCTCTGGTTTTGTAACGTGAGACACGCAGGGCTGGCACCTCAGCAGCTCCCACTGTTTTTTGTGATGTCTTTTGTGCTGTCCCGAAAGGCTTCAGGGGACACCTCAGAAGAGGACAAAGGACACTGGCTCCTGTTGGCAGCAGTGGAGTCCCTGCAGCAGGACACTGGCGTGGCCAGCAGGCTTTGGGAAAGGCTGACTCGATTCACTGTGGAAACAAAAAGAGTTTGGGAAGGATGAAGCCCCTCAGACTTCAAGTTTCAACTTCTGCAGAGAGGAAGTGGGAAATAAACCCTGCAGTTGTTCAGTTCCTGCTTTCTACAAGATATTTAATTCTGGAACAGCACCGGCATCGCTTCTGATTACTTTTGGAAATTGGAGACACATCAGTCCTGTGGACCTACACCCCTTTATCCACAACTAAAAGCTTTGGAAGGCTCCCCCTGGGAAAGGATCAAATAATATCTAATTAACATGAAGAACTTAGTCCTAATAAATCAAATGGCTGAGTAAAGTGTTTAAGGTGCCAAGTCCTGCAGTCCCAGTCGATCTGGAGTTTTGGCTACACAGAAATAGTCTCTTATTTGGACAGACCTGAACGCCTTCCCTGCCACGGATAGAGGATGTCAGGTGCCCTGTTCAGGTGAGATGGTCTGGCTGTCCAGGGTGGTTCCTGCTCTTCGACAGGAATTGTTCAACAGGAACAAAACTGAGTCCTTTCAGGAACTGCACAGGAGGAGATGCAGGGCTGTGGCTGGTGTTGAGCTGAGTCACGCAGCCTCCCTGCTTAAGAGCTGCCCTCTTTTTGTCAGTGCACTCCAAAAAATGATGGTATATAAAATTCAGCACTGTGCTGCATGGGGATCCTGAGTGGCAGTGTCAATTATGCCACTGCAGAGTGAAAAACGTGATTTTATTTTTCGTTTGAATCAGAGACTTCTTTTAAAATTGCAATAGAAAATTTCCTGTAGTGTATTCCTGAACTCTGTCAGCCATTCCAGCCAGGTCATCCTGACGGGTGACTTCAGATGAAAGTGGTGTGGAAGTGTTGCTGGATGTCTCTGAGCTGGGTGAGGTGTTCAGCAGTCTCCTACCATCAGCTGTGAGCAATGAGAGGTGCAGAGCATGCAGCTGAATTATTCAGGATATCTCCTTGGATGAACTCCATCAGCACAATTTCTTGAAGGTCCTGCTTTCATCCCTGCCTTTCAGGGGGAGCTGCAACATTAATTCCCTCTGAAATATTTTATAATTAAAGCCTTTAACAAGCTTCTCGTTTCATACTCAGTAACAAGCAAAATCTCTCTCTCCCAAGACTGGGAGCAGCATGTTTTGATGGAAAGAATTAGTGACAAGTTCCCATGAATTATTTCTGGGCATGTAATTCCCTAAATTGCTAATAAGCAATTGTCACTTTTCAAAAATCAAGCTATTTTTTTTTTCCCCCTGCTTTCTGTCTCCTGGCTTGACTTTCTGAGAAGGAGTAAACTTCTTTCCATCTCACACAGCACCAGGAGAGCGTTTCCTTTTGCTGACAGCCCTTGCCTCTAATTCCCAGTGATCTGGCACTGGGGGTACAAACACTGATTAGGCTTTTGATTCAGCTCTCTGAAGTTCTGGTGCTCCTGCAGAGTCCTGCAGGGGTCCCCCACGGCAGGATCAGGGTTGAAGGTGGTGCCCAGCAGCCTTGGCTGGTGCTGCAACCTCCCTGTGCAGATTCCCACCACAGAGGCAAGGAAAAAATGCAAGGGGCTGGCAGTCCCAGGTGCTGGAGGAGGGAGCAAACCACCCCTACTGCCATTTCCAGCTGCCTTTTCATTTCAAAAGAACTGCTCCTTTCATTTCCTGAGCACTGAACCTTCCCCAGCCACGGCAGTGATAGCTATTTATGGAAAAGCTGTGGGCAAAGGCTACTGAAGGAGTTGCTTCAGCAAGTCAGAGCACAAAGATGCCTCTGTTCAGGGTCCCCCTGGTCAGTCAGTGGTGCAGGACATAAATCCTGAGCAGCTCCAGGCTGGAGAGATTTGCCCACAGCCTTCCCAGTGAATATAGGAACGTGCTATAAATTCCACAGCTCTGCAAACGCCTCCCGATTGCCAGGCCCATGGTGGGATGGTGTTATTTCCAGCCTTGCTCTGTTAGTAATCACCCTCCTTCCACAGAGATTCTCCTCTCCAGCCAACTTTCCCCTTCCCCTCTGCTTGCCCCCAATACCTCTCACAATATTCAGTGCACTTATCCTAAAGCCAGGAGGGCAGGGTCCCCTCTGCACTGGGACACAAAGAGTTTTTCTCTGGGATGAGTTGGAAACCAAGCTCCAGTCAAGCTCCTGCTGTTCACAAATGTTTGCTTCTTTTGGGGCCTAACAATAAAATACAAATTGTTATCTGGAGTCCACAGACACACTTATGAATGGTCTTAAAACTGGCTGAGCTGGAAGAAGTGATTAAAGACTTAGGAAATACTGTTTCACAAACACCTTTAATACTGTTCTTAAAACTTTCTTTTTATTAGAATAGAAAAAAAATTAGATGGTTTTTGAAATATTCTATGAGAATTGTGTTTAATCCAGATTGTGCAATTGGATTAGCTGGAAGTCAGTTGGGGGCTGTGCTTGTTTGCTTTTCCTATCCAAGTTTAGTCATATGAAGAAAATAATTGTAGGCAGTTTGTTCATTCTTCACTTTGTGCTAATCCCAGCTCCTGGCAGTACCACAGCTTCACCCTGTGCCCTGGAAAGCTGGAGTTCATCCCTGTGTCCCTTTGTTTCACCAGGAGGATGTTTGGAAGCTGTGACACCCATCCAGCTTCCTCTCTGCCCCACCTGCAGCTAATCCCAAGTACAAATAAATTCTGACTATATCTGGAAGAAGTTGAAAGTTCTGGGGGCACTATTCAGGAGCACTGGTTCTCCCTGGGAGGCTGGGGATGTGGATTTCCCCAAGTTTATTGGGGTTGGAAAAGGCTACCCAGGCTCATCCTGAGAGCATCAGCTCCGTGAGACTGAGCGAGGTAAATCTTGGGGTGGGAGAGGTTTGAGTGCAGCTGGAAACTCCCGTGTTGGAAAAAGTCAACAAAGAGAGGTTCAGCACTAACACTGCCCTTTCTCTTTCCTCCAGGGAGAGCCGGGCCCTCCTGGTTTGCCAGGCCCACCAGTAAGTATTTCCTGCTTGGCACTGACTTGTCCATCCTTTTGAGAGCACACATGGCATGAGCTGGCTCTCACAGCCTTGCTTTCTTCTTCATCTGCCACACAATTCCCAGGAGTGAGGATGCTCAGCACTGCCCCAGGGGACAAACACACTCTCCTGCTTCATTGCTGTCAGTGAAATAGAATGAAAGTTAAATTAATGAATGAAATAAGTGAGATAAAGCTTGAGCATCACCTGTATAATGACAGATGTCGTGCCACCAAGCCACATTATGTGGTTATTTTTGGCACTGCTCTGAGTCTGCTTCAGCCCCTCAGTCTGCCAAGGGGTGCTCAAAACTCTACCTGGTGGCAGAGCCCTTTGCTTTGGCCACTTACTGCATCCCTTCCTGAGAGCAGCTTGTGAGCATGTGGGAATGAGCCAAAGCACTGAAATTTCGGATTTGGATATGGATTCACAGCAAGATTGACTTCTCTTCGTGGCATTCTCCCATGTTGCATGATATAAGATTAACACATCAACAAATGAGCTCCTGTCTTTGCAACCTTGCCACATTTCTCTTGTTATTTTATTATAATAATTGACTGCTTACCTCATGTAGGGGCCAAAAGGTGCACCAGGGAAGCCTGGAGCTGCAGGTGAAGCTGGATTGCCTGGCCTTCCTGGAGTGGATGTGAGTATTTGGTCATCTTCTCTTAGATCTTTTAAACCTTTCACATAGGCAGGAGTGTTCTCCTGATGTGTCTCATCAGCCTTCTCTGCACCTACTGCAGAAGGAACGCGAGTCCTGGACCTACATCTGCGTCCTGCATATCAGGAGAAATTGAAGGAAAAGCAACTCTAGGCAGAATTAAGGAATATGAGAACAATTTTGGCATGTGTTGTGGCTGACAGGATGGCACTCTCTTGATCATCTGTGGTTTTTTACAGGGTTTAACAGGAAATGATGGCCCACCTGGCCCAAATGGGCCTCCAGGAGACCGTGTGAGTACTTCATTCGATCCTAAGTCCCTTTAAATGGTCGTTGTCACTGATTTTAGGGATGATTTTCACACTCCGCTATAAATTGGTGATATTCAAGTGTTGATTCTGATGTAAACCCTTGCAGAATATCTGGATCCTTGAAATGCAGCCCCAGGTGGCTTTGCATGAGGCAGGGCGTAAAGTCTGCTTTGTCCTCACACCTGCTTGGGTTGCCTCAGTGCACTGTACTGGGGGTATTTCAAGTATCCAAAAAGATTCTTGAAGCAGTCAACAGACTCAGTTGTGAAGTTTATCAAAGTGAAGTTACTTTGGCCTGTATTTGCAGTCCAAGCTGGCAGATCTGTGTTGTTAATAATTAATGCTACTGTATAATAATTGTCTGAACTTTTGCCTTTTAGTATTTCTGGAACTGTCCATATGGTTGCATTATTAGTTGCTATAGTGTTCCCTAGCCAGTCTAGTGAGAAATAAGAGTTTTTTCTGCTTCCTGCATGTTCCAGCTCTGCTGAGGGGCACCACAGGGACAGAGAAACTACTGCCAGAGATGATACAGATGTCCTTCAGCTCATCCACAGTCATCACCCACTCTTAGGCTTCCCTGTGACATTAAGGAATAATCATTAATGAGCCACTCAGCACAGATTGTGATCCAGCATGGCTATTTTCCTGTCTCCCAGAAGGGAATATAAGGCTTGTGTCCACAGCTGGCTTGCTGGTCTCTTGGACTCAGGGCTGAAATGATGGGCTGGATTTTTGTAACCCGTTCAGTATATCCCAATAATCCACTGGTTGCCCTAAGGACTTGCTCAAATCTAAGAAATCTGTGTGGCATTTAAGGGGATGAGTGGTACAGCCGTGTATTTGTGGTGTGCTCTGCTTCCTTTCCCATCTGACAGGCAAAGTTTGTGTGGCCACTGGGAAAGTTGAGTGGCAGGACCCAAATTTCCTGCTGACAGCCCCAAATGTCCTGCTCACAGCCCCAAATGTCCTGCTCACAGCCCCAAATATTCTGCTCACAGCCCCAAACATCCTGCTCACAGCCCCAAATATCCTGCTCACAGCTCCAAGCCTCTGTCCATCACCACCATCCTAAACTCCACTCCTTTGCTGTCCCTTGTGCCCCCATCTTTCTCCCCAGAGATCCAGGTCTGCAAAATCCTGGCCACCCTCAGACATTCCGTGGCAGGAGTCCAGCAGCATCGGGGGACAGATCCCTGATTTGTAAAGCAGGGAGGGCTGTGAGCAATTCTGTGCCCTGCTTTGGGCTGGGTGGCAGAGCTTGCCCATGCCCACGTTAGCACACAGCCCCTGCCTTATCTTTGCAAGGTAATTGAGCAGATAATTCCTGGGCTCCAGAACTTCCCCTCTGCTGGGCAGGAGCCCCCGGGCAGAGCTGCCCTCTCTGCGTGCTCGGGTTTGCTCTCCTGGATCTTGTAACTCCATCTGGCAGCGTGGGGCAGACCTGGGACCCCTCGTCATTTATGGGAGCTTTTCAAGGTCAGTGGTCCATCTGGGAAATTGTTTTAATTGGTCTAGTAAAAACCTGGGAAAAGGGAAGACTCTGAAAGCTTTAGCACTCTAAATGGATGGCATTGTTAGCCCGACTTGCTTTTTTTCTCCCTGTCTTTTAGAACTTATTTCAGTCTTGCAGGATTCACTGAAATTAGGCGTTTACTTATTGTTGTGGGTTTGAATTCGTGCTTAACATTCTGATTTCTTCTAAATAAGCTTAATTTTTTGAACTGGAGTGTCTGTGAGCAAAGCTGTTTAGCAAGGAAAGTGGGCTCATGGAAGCCAGTTTTCAGTAATATTTTATTGCTTTATAAAGTATTACTTTATTTTAATTTCTAGGATTTTCATCTTGAATATCTCCTGCTGCTCTCAGCATCCAATAGTTTTTCTCCTGCTTCTGCTTAAAGACTGATTAGATCAAGTCTACTTGTTTTTTCAGTTTTAAAACCCCTTTATTTTTAGCTGGGGTTCAGCTGGTTCCATGCTAGGTACTGGTGTCCTTTGATGGAATGTTCTCAAAGGCAATCTTGAAGTTTGTTGCTTTCCAATGAAAGCAAAGAGGAAAACATAATTATTCACTTCTATTTATGAATGTCATAATAATCAAGTATTTTCTATGCTCCATAGTTGTTTATTCACAGAGTAAATTACTACAAAGTGAAAAATTATGGCAATAGTGTTTGCTAATCCAAACAAAACAGAAAGAACATTGTTACCAGGAGAACGGGTCGAGTCAGACAACGTTATTAAAACTGAGATTGTAAATTAGAGTCTCTCCTTTGCCTAACTGCAGCAGCATCAGCTCGTTCAGAGACTTCACAATCTCTTACCTTACCAGGAATGTTCACGGCTGCATTCTGCACCTTACCCCCTCCGAGGCATCAAATTTAGGGAGTGTACAGGGGCCAGCATTTGGCATTTTGGGTATTCTGTCAGTTTTTTGGCCTGTTGGACAAAGCAGAAAGGGACGATGTGGCTGCTTTCAGAATTAGAGTGCAAGTCAGGAGGTGCCAGAAATTCAATGTTTTCCTTGCAGGAGGAGAATCCAGCTTGTTCCTTACAGCCATCAGCAGCTGTGAGGATTTTTAGCCTGAAGATAAAAGTGAGTGGAGGCAGAGCAGGGTAACCTGCAGCAGGAGAAATGAATGAGCTGACATTCACAGCACAGCTGGTTTTTACTGGGTTGCAGTCTTCTGCTCACCACTCTTAACAAGGTCCTCTGTGTCTTTCTCCTTCAGCTTGACAAGGGAAAACATTTCTAATCTCCTTTGGCCCACGGAGTGTGAGGAGAGGGCAGGTGCCATCCCTGGGGTCCCAGTGGGAGCTGTGTGTGCTGGGATCTTCTCCAGGGCAGCCCGTCCACCCCGTTCTGGTCCCAAGGGCAGACACCATTTGATTCCAGCTCAGGAAATCACTCTTGAGGTGTTTCTGTGAAGCATTTGGGGGCTTTTGGAAAGAAGTTTGGGCTGGGGAGGGGCCACGGAAGCTTTATCCCTGTGCAAGGAGATGTTCCATCTTTGTCCCTGCACCCTGGTCCCTGGAAGGTGTCCCTGGCAGTGGCAAGGGGGTGGGACAAGGTGGTCTTTGAGGTCCCTTCCATCTCAAACCATGCTGGAATTCTGTTGTCAGAATTGTCACCCATAATTAATTTCACAGCCTGCTGGCCAGCTGGCAGCTTTGCAGTGCAGCAAAAGGGTTAAGGAGGTCTCTCTGGGTTCTTATCTTCAGTCAAGCAGGAACTTCACAGCTTCAAGAGCCACTTAATTCTAGTCTAAGCCATGAGTTCACCAAGCTCCAGTCAAGCCTGAGAGTGGGAACACAAACTGGGAAAAGGAGATGGGGGGATTTGCCAAGGAAGCAAGTGAAGAAGCAGAAGCTGCCAGATCTTTGGCTTTTATTGAAAGGGAAATGGATGAATTAATAAAATTCACTAGAACAAATCCAAATTTTGTTAATAGTTATAGAAAACTTAGCAATTGGATCTACAGTATGAATGTATTATGCATGAGACTGTTTCAAGTAGATAGAATTCAAGTTATGACCCTTTAGATATTCATGGAGGATATTTAGATATTCATCCGAGGCCAGCTGGGGCTTTCAGAGTAATTATCCACAAGTTTTTTGTCCTTGTATGTGTGAATTCAGCTGAGCATCTCCAGTTGTGTCCTGTTTCTGCAAGACACTGCTGGAGTTTCCAAGCAAAGATTGGTGTCAAGGAGAGCAGGCCTCGGTGACTCCCCAGAGGGAGGTTTCTCTTTTATCCCTGCTGATTTTGATCCTGTTTTATTCCCACAGGGTGCATTAGGACCTGCTGGGCCACCTGGACCAGCTGTAAGTACCTCCCAGAACAGCTCATGTGGTAAAAGTGTGGAATATTATGCCAAAAGCCAAGAGAGGATGGGGAGCTTTGTATCCCAAACAAAAGGATCAAAGCCTGAATGAGTGAATATATTGTTTGGAATATGTTTAAATATGTATGTGTGACCTGTTCTGGTAACACAGACCTGGTTTCATTCTCTGAGGTGCTCTAAAAGCAAGCCAGCTTGGGGTACAGACTGAAATATCAAGTGCTATCACAATTATTAGACACTATCTAATGTTTAATCAAAATTAAAAGGAGAAGGAGAAATAGATAAACTGGAATGTTGTCTTCCTCTCCATGTCCCACTCTTGTGTCACCACACATCTCTTTTCTTACAGATGTCTCATAGGTAACGGAGATGGAAAGGGAATACAAATCATTAGAGACAGAAAAAGAATTCATCAAGATTCTGATTGCAAATTATAACCATTATGGGCAAGGGAGTGATAAGGAAACTTAGAACAAAAAATTAGCAACATTTTTTGAGGTTTTCTTTTTTCCCTGTATGTTCAGTTTCTGAGTGATCTTTTACTGTTTCAAATGTTGTTTTCAGGGCAAAGGACTACCAGGACCTCCAGTAAGTAATGAGAATTTTTTTTTTCCAAAAAAAAAAAACCAAAAAAAACCACCATAAATTAATATTCTGATTTTATTGGATGCCCTGAGCATTACAAACCTCCCCTGGGTTTCAAGTCCTCCTACTGTGCCAGGCAGAGGGATGTGGAGTCCTGCAGACCATGGCCTTTGTGGGGTTTTTATCCTTGTCCCCACCCTGGGGGAAGCTGTCTCTGGTGTAAATTCAAGGCACAGCAGCCTTGTAAGCAGTAGGAGTGACCAACTCTGGGGCAGCTTTTGTTTGGTGGGCTCCTGGGAGCTGCCTGAGGGATGCAGATTGGCAGCAAGTTCCAGGGGAACGTGGGGTGAAAAGCAGGATGTGCTTTGGGGAGCTGCTGCTCTGGTGCAGGATGGAGCTCCTCGGGGGCACAGCTGCTGGCTGCCCCTGGGCTTTGGGCTGTCAAGGTCACCCCAGGTGGAAAAGCTCTTCTCTCTGTTCAACAGGGGCCTCCAGGACCCAGTGGGCTCCCAGGTGGACATGGATTTCGGGGCCCTTCTGTGAGTTTTTCCTACCATTTAATCCTCATTTACTGCATGTGCCACAGCCACAGAGGAATGAGATTAATTTTTGTCTCTTGCCTCTCTCCAAAGTGATGTTTTGGTAGCCACCCCTCACATCCCTTTACATTTACACTGAATGGGAATTCTTATTATTTTTCCCTCATTTTAGGGACCTTTTGGTCTGCCAGGATTCCCAGGGCCTCCTGGACCACCTGGGCCTCCTGTAAGTTGAGACTTGCAAATAAATGTGAAAAAATTCCTGGGGGGAGCCTGGAATGTTCTTCTCTCTGCACTTTTTCTTTGCTGCCACTGCCATGAGCATTCAGCAGGGCACAAACACCGTGCCCTGAGGAGAGCAGGGACTGTTCCCTGGCTGCTCTTGGGTGTTTGGATATTTCTGCTCTGTGTGAGGAGGGACCCAATGAACCCCTCCTTTATGGCACACAGGGCATGGGGTGGGCTTGCTGTTCTCTCAAGGCAGGTTTTTGTGCTGGCTTGGATCAGGATCTTCTCTTGTAGGGCCAGCAAGTGGGGACTTGCCATCAAGTCCTGCTTTGGGTTTGCTGTGGCCTCTCTGCAGTGTTGAACAGTGGCATTGGGAGGTCTTTCCCAAGGCCAGGAGGAAGCCAGGCACAGCTGCTCTCCTCTAATTTCTGCCTTCATCACCTGAGGCCCACGAGCCTTCCCAAGCCCAGCTGGGCACCTCCAGGGCATGGTTACAGCCCTGTTTGTGTCTCCTTTTGTGCAGCTCATCACGCTCCAGGCTGTGGGGCTGAGTAGGTGCCTTGTGCTGATCCTGATGAGCTGCGTCTGTAAAAATGGTCCTAGGAATTGTGTTTCCTCCTGGTGTTTGTCTTGTATTTAAATGCCATCATTCCCTGAATTGCAGGGTCTTCCAGGCGCCCTTCCTGATGGCGGTGGGGACCTTCAGGTAGGTTTTTCTTTATGTACCATGAAAATATGTTTTGGTTTAATCCCTGGTGTGACTTTTGGTTGGCACAGCTGGGGGAGTGTCAGGCCATTTAACATGCACTGAAACTGTGGCTTTAAACCACTTTACCAGGATGCACAAGAGTGGGGTGTATGTTTCTTGGACTGAAATGTTTTTTTTCAAGGAGGCAGATTTGCACTGGAACAGATTTCCTAGAGCAGCTGTGGCTGCCTCATCCCTGGCAGTGGCCAAGGCCAGGTTGGACGGGGCTTGGAGCAGCCTGGGACAGTGGAAGGTGTCCCTGCCCATGGCAGGGGGGTGGAATGGGATGCACTTTAAGGTCCCTTCCAACCCAAACCAGTCTTTGATTTTGTCCTTGATTTTTGCTCTCCAAAACGCACATTTTGCACACATTCTTCATGTGCTAAACAACTTCAGCGTTTGGTAAAGGGCAGCAGCTTTTCATGCTTCCAATGCTGCCTTGCAGCAGGGAAGGCTGTGTGTGCAGCACTGTTTATTTCCAGGGATGGTGGCACTGGGCCCCTGGGGACAGATGCTTTGTTTAGGCTTCCTTCCTTAGGAGAGAGCCTTGATCCCTTTCTTTCAGGGGAACGAAAGGAGTGTTAAGTCCAGGAATGATGGAAGTGACATTTGCAGATTTCACAGCTGTTGTTGTGACAGCTTCTTTGGTTTTCTAATTGGCGTGCCCCAAAAAAAGCTCTGAGTCCCTTTAAGCTGCCTTATGGCATATCACATGGGAGTTAATAGAAAACTATGCTATTTCTGCACATTTAATTTAAGTTATCCTGTGGAATATACTAGAAAATTAAACTTTTGCTAGAGGTACCACCTGAAGTTGTATTAAAAGAGAGAAAAAAAAAACCCAAAAAAACAAATTAAGAGCTATTGGTGAAGTTTAAGGAGTATGACCTTTTCCTCATTAAATTTCTGTGCATGTTCTGATCTGTTCCCAGTCAAGCTGGAGCTTCCACCAGGGGCTCTCCCACCCCTGGACATCTGCAGATATCAGTTTATAGGTGTTGGCTTTCTATTGGTGCCCTTCAGTTAACTCTGATGCCTGTCCTTGTTTCAATTAAGGAGTTGGCCAAAGGAAATCAATAGGGGTCAGTTTGTGCAGAGGATTAAATATGGTCCTAATGATTTAAAGAAACTGATCCAGTTTCACTGGGAAACTTGGGCTCTGCAGCAGTTTGGGCTGTGGACACTGTCAGCCTTCAGAAAGCCCTACAGTCCATGTTCAAAGCGGAGCAGGCCATTCATCAATCATTATTCTGTGGACCTCTAGGACCCCGTTCCATAGGGAAATGTGGGTCAATCCATGATGCTGTGATTCCATTAGATTTCGTGAATTTAGAGCCAAAATCCACGTGACTTTTTCACCTGATGGAGGAAAGCAGCCTCCCTGGATGTGCTGTGTGCCTGTTCAAGCAAAGTGTTTCTGCTCCCTGCAGTGCCCAGCTCTGTGCCCACCAGGTCCCCCAGGCCCCCCAGGAATGCCAGGCTTCAAGGTAAGGAACCATCACCTGCAATACCAGGATTTGTCTCCCCAAATAAACACCACTATGCACCCCTGCCATTAAATTGCATATACATTAAATTGTATATAATTGTGTATGTAGGCTCCACACCTCCCAGACTGCATAAGTGCATTTGCATTTATGCCTACAAATGAAATTTGACCTCAGGCATGGATTAAAAACCCCTGCAAGCCCAGTGGGGCAGAACTGATGGACAGGAACAAACAGGGCTGGGCTGCCTCAAGGACCAGGTGCTGCTTTTCCAGGCCTGAGAGCTGCAAAAACCTCACCAATCCTTAAACTGCAAGGCTTAACTTGCATAGTTAACACAATACCACTTCAGTGTTGTTTTTACAGCCAGTGTAGCACCAGGCAGATATTTCTCTTTATCCCACATTAGCTCTTGGGCTCTGGTATGTAAATTCAAGGTTTCAGCCCTCAGGAGTTAAAACATCTCCTCCTCTGTCCCCACTGTGGTTCACGTGGAGTCTTTGCAGTTATGGACTCCTGCAGTGAGACCAAGTAAAAAGTGACTCAAGTTCTTTCAGCAGGATTTAGAAGTTGGCAGTGAGTGGGAGAACTCCTGGGAAATGCTCTCAATTCTTCCTGAAGTGACCTTTCCCAGGTCTGTTTGGTCTCTGCACTGAGTCATAAATGTCATTACAAATACAAAATGTTTAGGGCATAACTGCTCAAAATTCATAGCTCATGAAATGGAAAACCCTGTGCAACTCTCCAATTATGATGCAAATGATGCACAGGACCTTTGTTGTGGTGAGGGATAACATCTGCCGTGGCTGAAATTAGCCTGGGTCTCTCCCACAATAACAGGAAGAGAGCCAAGACACAAACTGAATCAGAGCTTATATGAAAGCTTTCAGTGGGACATGGATTTCTTTACAAGCTTGATGATGCAGTCATTAAAGATGACTTTAAAAGGGAGGTCAAAAATGCAGAATGGGGTTCTCAGGAGTGACTCATCCCCATTTTCTGGGGTGATGGGAACTGAGTTCTGGTCCGTGATCTGTATTTGAGAGCTTAGTCCAGTGCAAGGCATTCTGGAAAACCAAATCTGGGCATTTCCTGGAACTGCATCAGTTCTGGCCCTGGTACCTGGGTACCCTCCCCCAGGAGGGATCTCTGTTCACAGCACACCTGCAGCCTGTTTTCCCTGGAAGTCATTTGGGATGTGAGGGTTTAGGTTTCACAGCTGTCTCACCACACTTAATTTTAAACAAACCTCTACTGGGATGTGAATAATCATAACTCTTCATTCTAGGGACACACTGGTCACAAAGGGGAGCCTGGTGAAGTAGGAAAACAAGGAGAAAAGGTAAACTTCAATTTAAAAGTAATGGGGGGGGGGGGGGATATTTCTCTTTAAAAACACCTTGAAAAAGAAATAAGTGATTTTTTCAAGGAGTTGGAGAGCAGTGAGGCTGTTGGCTGAACAAGGAGCAGTTGGTTGGGCTGAAGTGCATTGGGTTCCACTGCTCCTGCTGTCCCTACTTCTGTCTGATTGATTTTTCTCTCCCAGGGTAACCCTGGCCCTCCTGGCCCTCCAGGAATTCCCGGTGGTGTTGGCCTGCAGGTAACCCCAGCTCTTCTCTTCCCCATGGCCTTTTCACTGTGGAGCTCAGAGGAGCCATCAGTCACCTTGGTTACACAAACAGGGATTGAGTTTGAACTGATTTGTTTTCTTAATTAGGGCCCAAGAGGACTGAGAGGCCTCCCTGGTCCAATGGGTCCAGCTGGTGACAGGGTAAGAAAACACTTCTGGTTTTTTTTTTCTTTTCCTCTCCACCACCAATTTGTCTTTTGAGAAGTGCCAGTGGCACTTGTCCTTACTGAATTTCACTGGGGAACTTGTAAAGGTTTAAAGTGTGGGCTGTTCCCTGCAGCCCCTCCATCAGAACACCCTTCCAAAGGCAGGAGAATCCACACACCCAGGGACTGCAGGGTCAGGCTGGATTTTTCCAACCAAAGGGCAAAACTGACAGTGTTATAGAATCTTGTAAATTAAAAAAAAGGAAAAAAAATATATTCCATGAACATTTCCCTTTCTGTTCTGTCTCTTAGCAAGAAAAAGCCAAAGAACCACTGATGGACAAAAGTTTTCCGGACACAAAAAGGCTCCTCAGTGAGAACAGGATCAGTCTCCAGCTCATTGGGACTTTGGGCTCTTGTCACAGTCCCTTGACCAGCAGCCCAGAGGCTGAATGGTTTTGAATTAGATGAAGTCATGCATTTATTTAGGAGTTGGTGTTATCAAGATAGCAAGGCCATGAATGAAATCAGTGTATCAGAGGTACAAAGGTGGGGAGATCCAGAGTAAAAACCCATTGTTCAGAGTGGGATTTTTTGCATGTCTGTCCTGCAAACCAGCAGGAGATACAGGGCACCTTCCCAGGACTTTTGTGTTTTCTCAGGCTGTGGTACAAGGTGGGGATGTTGTTACTTCATCCTCTGCCAAGCCCAGCATCACAATGCTGTCTGTTCTCTGCAGGGTGACATTGGATTCAGAGGCCCACCTGGAATCCCAGGACCTCCAGGGAAAGCTGTATGTATCCCAGTCTCCCTGTGGGCCTGCCTTCCACAGCCTGGTTTATTCCTCCTTCCTGAGCTCTGCTGCCAGTGAACAGGAGGCTGTGCACCTCCACCAGATTATTCCCTTTGCCCTTCCCCTCCACTTACAGCACTGTTGTTTTACCTGACCCAGACTTCATGATTTCCTCTCTCCCTTTGCCATGCCCCACTCCAGAATAAGTTCACCACCTTCCCATTGCTCTCTGTGCTTCACTGCCCTTCCTTGAGCACCAGCCCTGGAGAAGGGAACATCCATTATTCCTGGAGGAAGAACCAGCTCTGTCTGAGCTTCCATCCCTTGAGCCTGGTCTGCTCCCAGGTGCCCACAGCTCTCAAGGGTTTTTTGCTCCAAGCAGGAATAGCTGTGTATTGAGGATGCAATCCCCATCCTTCTGCAGAGCTCCCTTCTGCAGCACCACCCTCTGGGGACCCCTCCTTCATCTTGCAATTATCAAAGAAATTCATCCAAACTGAAATAAAATGAGGTGCTTTCTCACTGAGCCTTTCATTACACCCAGCAGGATCTAGACAGTAAATATTAAAGCTTTTCTCCCACTGTGTTTGTGCTTAGAGAAATTGCTTCATTAAATGAAGGGGAAGATGGTGTCTGCCCTGAGGGATTGTTGGCCAGAAAGTGTGTCAGGAATTAGAGTGTAACTGAGGAAATGCAGCCGAGCTCTCAGGGGGCTGTGTGTGCTCACACCCCTGCTGACACCAGCACACAGCACAAAACCTCCTCATTTCACCCTCAGCAGAGTCTCTGTCACTGCCTGATGGAGATGCTTGATGGCTTTTCCTCCTCTCTCACAGGGAGACCAAGGGAGCAAAGGACCTCAGGGGTTCCGGGGGCCCAAAGGTGACATGGTGAGTGCAGTCAAACCCTTGGCTCCAGTCTGGGATGTGACAGTCCCCAGGCTGTTCCATAGCTTCACTGTGCCTGGTGCCCCCTTCATTGGCTTGAAAGGGATGGAAGCCTCATCTCAAAAATGAGATGCTTGACTCTTACTAAAGGTGCCTGAGCAATAAGCTGTCCAAGTGCTGCTGCAGCCTGGAGCACAGGGAGCAGATCTTACATCCCCCATCCCTTGAAATGGCCAAGAATTGTCCCAGGTGTTGTATCCAGCGCTGGGCTGGTTTCCTGGTGTGTCCCAAAACAACCTCCATACTTGGGCTGAAATGGAATGAAATGTCCCTACATAATTGGAGTATTGTCTTTGTTGACTGTTCTTCAGGTTTACACAGGATTTATTGTTGTTTTCTAGGGTAAACCTGGACCAAAAGGAAACCCAGGGGCTCGTGGACTCATAGGAGAACCTGTAAGTCAATTAAGTGGGATGCAGATCTTGCTGTTTGTCTTGCTTGCAGATGAGGAGATAAAACACCACAGGGGGAAAAGCTGCTCCTTGCCATTTTTGCTGTCCAGCTTCAGCTCCGTGGGTCTCTGCGTAAACGCAGCTGGACTAAGCCATAGCTGCACTGCTGCTAATGAAAACCTCCTAGCACAACTGGGGCTGGACTGGTTGCCAAAAGCTTCTTTGATGTGACTGTGTTTTGCAAAAGGCAGAGCCTCCTCCTGAGGTAAACGTGTGCTGTCCGTGATTGCAGGGAATGCCTGGCAAGGACGGGCGGGACGGAGCTCCTGGACTCGATGGTGAGAAGGTTTGTAAAGCTCTGCTTACACACTGCAGGGAAGATTCCTGTGCTGCCAGTGCTGCAAAGCTACTCGAGATGCTCCTCAAGAAGCTTGGCTGCAAAGCTTTTTCCCTCCAGAAAGGTTTCTAATATTGTCACCAGTGAAGGAGAGTGCAATTCTCCTCTAAGTTAGTCCCAAGGGAATTCCCTAGAGAAGGAAGGAGCACGGATGATGTGAGCTCAGCTGTGTCCTTGGATTTAGTGGTTCCTGCTGGCTGGCTCCAGGCCTTCAGAGTTCCCTTTTCAGAGCTGTTGACAGAGTTGATTTTAATAGCCTGGAGACAAAGTGCTGCCAGGTACTGGTTGCCTGGTTCTTGAACAGTGCTCCTGCAGGAATATTGAACGTGTGCTGCCAGGGAAGGCTGGGAGCTGCAGGAAGCAGGGAAACACCTGGGAACTCCTGTACACTGGGTGCTCACTCCTCTAGACACAGCAGCTCTTGCTCCTGTGCACGCAGGGAGGGAGAAAAGTACAAATGCCCATTTGGGAATGTGTCCCCCACCTGTGCCAGGCCCTTTCCAGTGCTGGAGGATCCCTCCTAACCTCTCCCTCTCCACAGGGTGACGCAGCTCCCATGGGTGCTCCTGGAGAGAAGGGGCCAAACGGACTTCCCGTGAGTATGGAGCAGGACCTGCCTCCTCTGGGCTGCCAGCAGCTCGGTGTGCCTGCAGAGACCCTTCCTGGGACAGGCTCACCACTGCGTGGTTTCACAAGGAGCTCCAGTTAAGCCAAGAGGAAATGCACTTTTTCCACCCTGCAGACAGGGAGGAGTGTGCCAGACAGGGTTGGAGAGCACCTGGAGCAGCACCACACAGTAATTCTCTGGCTGTGGGCTTCTCTGACTCTTTAAAATCTAAACTTGAGAGGGATTTTCTCCTTTCCATCCCTTATGGAGGGGGGTAAGATCTGGGATATAATATCTGAGCTCTGTCCCTGCCTTACTCCTGTGCTTGTTGGCAAAATGTTTCATCTCTCCAGACTTCCAACTCTTTAAAAGGGATAAAGCATTCCTTTCTTCCTGCATTTACAGAATATTTTAACACTCCTGGAGAGAGGTTTGTGCTGTGCAAAATGTTGCTGCTGGTGGTCCATTTGTACATCCCAACTCTTTGCTCTCATGCCAAGGATTAGTGTTCATGGAGATGCAAGGGCAGCAAGAGAGACATTGAAGTCATAATTTTCACAGTGAAAGCTGCAGAAGTCTAAACCTTCCATTCCTTCAAGCAAAGGTCACTCCTTGTGTGTCAAACCAGACCAGAATAACAAATTTAATAGCTTCACTTCTTCTGACATTGCTTTAATATATTTTTTTTTCAGGGTCTGCCTGGAAGAGCAGGTATTAAAGGCTCAAAGGGTGAACCTGTAAGTGAATCTCTCTAATGATGGGGTCTGGTGGAGAAACTGGTCACAGAAAGACTTTTTAGCTTTGGGAGACTGGGAGGACTTACCCCAAAGTGATGGTTTCTATATTTCTACTGGGGCTGAAGAGCAGGAATTAGGTAAACTAGATGGGCTGGCACCTGGTTCAGTAAAGACCCAGCAGATACGCAGGAGAATCATCAGTGGCTCAGAAATCATCCTTTTGTCAAAGTCCCAGGAGGAGGTTTGATCTTTGGGAATCAAAAGGCTGAGCACCAGCAGGAGCAGAATGATCTCATCTTGCCTTCTGCAGATTTTCCCTCACCTCAGGAGAAAAATTTCCATGGAGGTTTAGATTGACACCCACCTGTGAGATTAAAGAAAACCTCAGGCAGACCAAAGCAGTCCAGCACAAAGCTGTACTGAGAGGTGTCTCTTTTTTCCCCTGTCCCTCTCCTTTATGAATTTTTCCCTCTGCACCATTACTGCTGCTAATCCTTGGGGAGGAGAGCACGCTGCAGGAAGGTGGTGCAGGAATCTCTCCCTGCTATGAAGGTTGTGCAGGAGGGAATGTGATGGGATGTCCTGGCATCCCTGCCTCACACAGGACATGAGGACACTGCCCTGGGGCAGGAGGGAGTGTGCAGCTCACCCATTCTCTGGTGCTGGGAGTTTTGCCTTGAAACTGTCGAAGTTTAAAGCTGTTTTTTATTTCCTGATCCAGGTTTTAACTCCCTCCTCCTTTTGTTGCTTCAGGCAGGGCAGGAGTGACTCCCTGAAGTGATGCCCTAACAGACTGTTTGCTTTGTGCTCTGCAGGGCAGCCCTGGAGAGATGGGAGAGGCAGGTCCCTCTGGAGAGCCAGGCATCCCTGTAAGTCCCACATTTCCTCTTAGCATGGGCTCTGCTGGGGAGTTTTAAACCAAACTGGGGAGCTGGAGCTCCTGTGCTGCTTCCTTGCATAAAGAAAGCTTCCAGTGATGCAGCAATCCCATGGGATGGAACACTCCAGGTATTCCAAACTGGTGTGGAGCTCCCCAGAGAGCACTGAGCTGGCTGGGCAGGGTGCTGGGCACGGGCAAAACCCACCAGCTGTGGGCTGGCAGATGGGCTAGTGGGGCAGGGTTTGGGACTGACCAGCCTGGGATCCGGGAATGTGTCCCAGCGGGGTGGGAAGGGTGGATTTGTGGCTCCTAAATATCACAGCTTGCTTTGGTGTCCCTGGCAGGGTGATGTTGGCATCCCTGGTGAGAGAGGTCTGCCAGGACCCAGAGGAGCAAC
The DNA here is from genome assembly GCA_013396955.1 of Regulus satrapa. Classification (NCBI taxonomy): domain Eukaryota; kingdom Metazoa; phylum Chordata; class Aves; order Passeriformes; family Regulidae; genus Regulus; species Regulus satrapa. Next base: position 424,295 of record VWZN01003126.1, read on the forward strand.
TGTAAGTACAGAGCTGGCAGTAAACCAGGGAGGTGCCAAAACAGGGTCTGTGTGGGGGTCACTCTGGCTGCAGTCAAAAAGCCACTTTCTCTCTCAGTGCTGTCTCTGGGGAGCTGTGGCAGCAGAGAAATTCCTCCCCCGAGCTGGGGCAGATCCTGTTCTCACCGACAGCTCCGTGCAGGTGCCGAGCGATGCCTCCCCTTTCGCTTGGCAGAGCGAGCTGCAGCTGCCCAGGAGGTTTGTGGGGCTGCCCCAGGCTGGCAGGAGAGCTGGGCAGCCAGCAGGGCCCTCCTTACGCAGGAATGAGAAGGTTCTGCCCCTGCTGAAGGAGACATTAGTGAAGCAGAGCTCCTGGGAAGCTGCTGCAATGGACTTTGCCACCTGAAATCCTCCCCGCTCCTGCATCCCTTTCCCTTGGAACAGTGGAGAGAGGGATTCCCTGCAAACCCTGAAGCCATCCATACAACAAAACTGGAATAACTGCCTGGCTCACTGCCGTGCTCAATAGCAGAGAGGATAACAAATCATAGCAGGGGGGTAAAACCCTGATTTTGATCCCACTACTAAAAATGCTGGGGTACCTTTTTCATCTTGTCACTCCCCAGCTAGTGCTGCTGTTGGGGTTGGATCTGATCTAGTGGTTTTGTTGGGTTTTTTTCCTTTTTCTTTTATTTTTTTTCCCCCATCTTAATCTCATTTTGAAATCCAGGAGCCTACAGCAATTCTAATATGATTTCTGGTACGTGCCACTTGGAAGAAATTGAACTGCATGATTTATTGTTTGTGAGCAGCTGCTGCTTAAACTTCCAAGGAGAGGGAAATCAGCTTTAGAAATAGACTGTATTAATAATGTTTGCTTTTGTGTCTGCAATTTTTCATCAAAGTGGTTGGCCTCACAAAAGCTACCACATTATTACAGCCAAAAAACAAAAGCAGTCAAGCTAATTGTGTTGGTGCAGAGTTTTGACAGGGGTGCAGTTGCAGCTGAACCCATGGTTGTGGTCTAACCTGGGCTTCTCATTTCTGATTTTATTAGAATCATAATTTAAGACTGGGCTGTTCCCAGAGAGGTGCAGGGTTTTTCCAGTGTTAAAACTGTTTGGCTCAAAACAATTTGGGTTTTTTTGTTTTTTAGCTCTGAGTACCAAGGGTTTCTCGGAACATGTCAGGTCTCTCCAGCTCCCAGCAGCTCAGCAGAGTCATTTGGGATGCAATTTAACTCAACTTTCCTAAAGCTTTGTATTCATAACTTTCAAAGTTCTTGACTGAATTACAAGCAGAAAACAAAGTGGAAACCAGTAACCAAAAAAATACCTGAGAAACTGTTCAGCTTTTTGAGGACGATGCTGCTTTATGTCCATGGCCAGTTTGAGGTTTATTTGAGGTGTCCCTGAGTGCCCCACCCAGCAGGGATGGCAGTGAAAGGAGCCAAAGCTGCAGCCCTGCCTCGTGACAGAAGCTTGCTGAAGGCATCTATTTCAAGAAGACAGCTTACAAAATGAGATTTAAATGCCTAAATTACTTTGGGTTTTTTTTTATTTTTCATCCAAGATCTTTATTGGATATGTGATTTTTCTCAGGAGAAAGCAATAGAGACTCCTAATGGTAACGTTCATGCTCTGTCTGGTGAGCTCTTAAAAGCCTCTGCTCTGACAGCAAAAAATGCTGCCTTTTGGAGCATTGCTGGAACCAAGGATGTCCAAGCAAATGGATGCAATTGCCATTTTTCATTTCCAAGGGCCTGCAGCACATGTTCTGCAGCAGCTCCTTGCAATCAGTTAAAAGCATAATATTTGGATAGCAGATCCCTCTAATGGATGTTGTCTATGCTCTGTCATGCTGCCATTTTTTGCCGTCCCTGATCTCTACCACTCATAAGCGTGGCATGTTCTTGGGCACTGATTATGCAAATAAGCCTTTCTGTTAACAACAGTGTAATTAGCAGAGCTCAGCAAACACCAAACAGCACTTGGCAGTGGTTCAGCAGCAGTGCCAAAGTGCTGCAGCACTGAGCTGCACACTCTGCCAGTTTAATGGCACTGCTGACTTACCTGGCCCTAAATTCCCTCCTCACCAGAGCTGATCTCTCTCTTTGCAGGGACCCCTTGGTCTCCAAGGCCCCGTAGGAGCCCGTGGTGTGCGAGGTTTCCAGGTCAGTGTGGTGAGAGGGGCAGTGATGGGAATGGTGCTTGGGCAGGCCAGGGCTCTCTGCAGAGCCCTGAGCGCTGGGTGATGGCAGAGAGGGGAAGGAAGAAAATGTCTTTCCACTAGCCAGGACCAGGGTGCCCCCTCCATTGCCACGGGATGGTGGGAAGAGCACGAGGGCAGATCAGCTGCCTGTTTCTATTTAGTGCTTTTTGCAAAGAGGGGGGTTGAGTTTTGAGCCTGGTGCCCAGGGAAGCTGTGGTTGCCCCATCCCTGGAAGGGTCCAAGGCCAGCTGGGATGGGGCCCTGAGCAGCCTGGGCTGCTGGAAGGTGTCCCAGCCTGTGGCAGGTGGTGGAACGAGCTGCGTTTTAAGGTCCCTTCCAACCCAAATTGGTTTATGTTTTTTTGAGTTTGATCTTCATAAAGACACCTCAATGCCTGCTTGACCTGGTCCACCCTCTGCCTGCATTTCTTCAGTGAACTCCTCCCTTTTGCTACACTGGGGTCTCCAATATTTCTCCCTCCCTTCTCCACGGGTGTGGGACCTCCACTCCTCACTGGCTGAGGGGAGCATCACTTGGTGGGATCACAGATACTGAAGATCAATTTATTTTAAGAGGTTTATTAATCAAAGACCCAGGCCAAACGTTGGAGCACCTTGGCACGTGCCTGGCCCTGCTGCACGACCAGGAGAGCAGCTGGAATGAGCTGTACCAACCAACACAAGTGGTGCCTGGGTCCTGGGGAAAAAGGGAGAGAGATCTGCCAAAGAGAACCTTCCTGAACATGTTATGGACACCGGTGAACTCCCAGGGTGTTGAAGGGTGCAGGGTTTCTGGCACTGGGAGCTGCAGCTTGGTTTTTGTTGTTTTCCCCACAGGGGCCCAAAGGTGCCAGTGGGGAGCCTGGCCTGCCTGGCCCGACTGGGATCCGTGGGGAGACAGGGGACAGGGTAAGGACAAGACTCCTGGGACTAACTCCTGCTTGGGATGGCAATTCAGAGGGTAAGGGGGCCCAGAACCTGGTGCAGCCGATGGGTGTGGGGTGTGCCAGGCCCTCCCCTGGAGCTGCCCAAGCCTGACCTTAGGGCAGGGAGCAGGAATCTGGGTCCTGTCCCCTCTGTTCCTGCTTTCTGTTTCCCTTCAGAAACTCCCACTGTTTTCAGACAGGGTGGATTGTTTAAAAGCGACTTCCAGGTCCTATCCTAGCCAGAACAGAGAGTGTTTGGGATTTTCCCCTGTTCCTCACACTGATTGCACCAAAGCATCACTTCCCAGGAGCACAAGAGAGCTGATTCATTAATTTTTCTTACTCAGGTGCTTGATTTGACTCTCTGGAGTTTTTTTCAATTACAGTTTTATCAGTGACTTTTCTTTCTGAACAGCAAAACGCCAGGGCATCCCACCTCAAAATAAATGTGACTTCTTATTTAAATGAGTTCATTCTCATTGGAAAGAGGCCATCAGGGCCAAGTGAACAGCATTTGTTGGCAGCTTGCAGGAGAACAGGAGCCATGTGTTCACCAGCTCCCTCCTCCCCAGCTTTAAGGTGAAAGTTTTTTTAAAAGAAAAAAAAGGTTTAAGTTGCTTTCTGTGTAAGCAACTGCAGCAGCACCACAGGGGTTCCACAATGGCCCTTCTGTGCTGGCTCCAGGCAGGTTTTAAAAAGCCTCTTGGAGTGACTGCGAGCTGGAAGTGTGAAACAGGAGCGTTTTTGTGGAGCTGTGGGGCTCTTGACTGCATTCAGGGCTTTGCTGTGGTGAAAAATGTACATTCAGAGGGGAAGAGGCGCCTGTGTGAAGCACCCAGGGAGCTGCTCCAAGCAGGGGGAGGGAAAGCGTCGTGCTTAAAGCAATAAAAGATAATCCAGGTTTTATTTCTGGCTCTGAAGTTCAGTGTAGTTACTCTAAGATGTGACTGTTGGTTGTTCAGAATGAGAGGAAACGGCCTCAAGCTGCACCAGCGGAGGTTTAGATTAGGTAGCAGGATTTTTTTTTCACAGAAATGGTTGTAAGGCATTGGAACAGGCTGCCCGTGGAAGTGGTGGAGTCACCATCCCTGGAACTGTTCACACAAGGCGTGGATGTGGCCCTTGAGGACGTGACCATGGTGGTGCTGCTGGGTTGACCCTAAACCCTCAGACTGTGTTTTCACAGCCTAAGCAAACAGCCTGTGCTGCTGGGGACGCACAAAGAGCCCAGAGATCTGCCCCGGGCTCGCTTTCCTGCTGGTCCTGACGTGGACAAGGAGGAGAGCTGCACACACAGGATGGATGCCATTACCCCATCCCAGCTGCAGGCAAACTCTCCTGAAATCAAATGAGACCTTTCTGTGAAAAAAAGCAAAATCTCCTCATGCCTGAGCTGACTGAGTACTGACAGGCTTTTTCACAGTCCTTGGACTGACTGTGGTCAGGAATATAAACCAGCATTTCAGTAAATGTGCTTGCTGGCATGAAAAATACGAGTGGCTTTGTGCCTTTGACAGTGAGACATAAAAGAGTGTTGGGATAAAATGCATCAGCCATCTTGCTGGGATATGGGGAGGGGAAGGGTTTGGCTCCTGCTGCTGACTGAGGCAGCAATAGGCACATTTTTTCCCTAAGGGTTTTTATTATGATCAAATTCCTGAGGATTCTGGATGCCAGCAGCCACCTGGGGCATTGCCTCTCTGGGCTCCTTACTGGAGCACCAAATCCTTGGCCAAAACCATGAGTTTTGTTTAACTGATCAGATGAAACGTGTGAATCCATGGGGCTGGCAGTCCTCAGCTCCCTGCTCCTGCTGCTAGGAATCACCACTGCAGTGAGTTAGAGTTTTGAATAAAAATCCTCTGGGCTAAGCCTGCCTTTAAGGGAATGTTCTTTGCAGGACTTGGTCTTTGGTAAGATAAACTTCCATGGAGCCTTGAGACTCTGTGAAGTCAGAGGTATAAATTTAGATTAAAATGTTCAGAAAGGAATATAGTGCCTTTGCCATCAGCGAACATAAAACAGGTGCTATTAAGTTTTAGCCACTCTTGCATTCTACATTCCATTGTCTGTTTTCCTGAGTTATTTTTCATTAATAGAAATCCCCCCTTCTTTTTAACTTAATGCTTGAATTGAGCAAAATAAAAATGTCCTAGTTGTGTGTGTTTGTCCTCCTCAAAGATTCTCTTCTGCTGAGCCATCTCTATGTCTAGTTAATAAAAAAGGATCAGTTTGCAGATGCCAGATTGATGAGTGTGCTGTGGAAATCCTGCTTGGAAGGTAAAATGGCTGAATTTCACATGTAGATTTTGCAGTAGAGAAAAAATCTGGAGTTGTCCTGAGCAGAAAAGTTACAAATAGGGCTGAAAATGTCTCTCTGTGAATGTCAGGTAGATAAAGATGAAAGTATTTTCCAAGTTGCCTGGATTATTCCTGAGGTGATAATCAGTTCATCATCTGAATGTATTTATTCCTATGGCCACGTTGTTCCATGAATCTTTAAATCAGGAGCACCTAATTCTAAATCCTGGGAAAACTGACAGTCTGTTAAGGCCTTGAGAAAACATCTTGGCTTTTTGCCCTTGTGGTATGAAAATATTCTTTTCTGTTTTGTACCACGAGTAAATCCAAGCTCCTCCTCACATCACAGGCTGAGACATTGTCCCGCAACACAAACCAGGGACTGTGGAGAGTGTCACAGAGTCAGCAGGGGGCTTAAATCCCTTCTCATTTCTAGGAAGTGTCAATGAGATTTGTACCCTCTTCCTTGGCAGCTGGGAGACTGATTCTGACTCCTTGCTGAGCGAGTGTCTGACCACAGTGGGAATTCGTCGGGAAGTAACAGTTTGAGCTCATTTGCCTTTTTTCTCTTACTTATTTCCAGGGTCCTCTTGGTGTTCCTGGTCCCAAGGGGAACCAGGTAAGTGCTAAGTTTCATGCTGCTGTCAGCAGAGGCATTTAAACCAAATTTCAGGCACAGCCTTTGACAGCAGGAATGGCTTTCTCTTCCACAAAAATATTCTGCAGCAGAAACCAAACCCCTCTTTGGTCCCATTTTCCCTGCATTGGCACAGATGTTGTCTGTTCTAATGGAGACTCATGAAAATGCTGTGGTACAAACCCCAGGCCCTTGCTGTGTGTTTTGTGGGCACAAGGATCTGTGCAGGAGCTCCTCACATCAAATTCCTCCCGAGTTAAGTTTAGAAGTGCAGCTTCTCCTAAAAACTTCATGTGAGTGATGAAAGATATTTCACCCTAACCTCAAGGCTTGGCACACTAATCTTTTTAATCTTTTTGCTGCTCTGCTTCCACGCTTGGTTGAATCTCAGCAATCAGCTTTTGGGCCAGTTTGCATCAAATGCACGGCTTTCATTAATGCATGACTGTGTTCTTGCAGGAAGGGAGGCTTTCCTAGCAAGCCTCGCTGGTTTGGTTTGCCAGTATCAGTGTGGTCTCTGTTCTGTTGCTAAGGGGAAAGACCAACCTGATCTCTGTTTGTCTTGGGATAACTTGCTCAGGAAAGCTGTGGAGTCACCATAACGATGTTCATTATCTGCTCTAATAATCGAGCTCTGTGATGAGCCAGCTCTGCCTTGGGCAGGGCAGGGCTTGCAGGGATTTGTGTCACCCCAGCCACGCTCAGACTGCTCAGGCTGCTGCTGCCCGGAGGTGAGCAGCAAAGGGACGCTCCCTGGCCTGGCTGGCACCGTGGATGTCACCAGAGCTTTAGCCACTCTTGCATTGCTGTCCCCAGGAGTGGAGAGGGATGTTCCTCACCAAGAGATCGCTGCAGTTTGAGGGTGGGTTGAAGCTGCTGTGCTCAGGAGGCCGTGAGAACAGGGACACTCAACATTTGCCTGTGGCTGCAAACCCACGTTTCCTGTGAGACAGAGCAGGGGCAGCTGAGATTGAGGTCCCCTGATTGAGGAATGCCAGTGGTGCCAGGCTGTGGATGCCTTTCACGGCCAACCCATCACGGTTCTCACCTGTGTGAATTCAGCTTGCTGCAAAGGGCGCCCAGTCCTCGTGCCAGCTGCCTTGTGCCACACCTGCCCTCACCAGCTGGGGAACAGCTCCTGTGCAGTTCAGCTTTGGAAAGAGAGACCTTCCTCTTGCTGGAGCAGCTGCTGAGAGCCCCCATCTCCCTCAGGCCATCCAGGCTCGGGGTGATCCTTGCTGTCAGCAGCAGGGGCAGTGTTAACTCTGGTCTCTCTCTCAGGGCATTGCTGGAGCAGATGGCCTCCCAGGTGACAAAGGAGAGCTGGTAGGTGTCCTTAAGTTCAGTAGAGTTCGCTCCTGAAATAAGAGATGGGTCCAGAAAAGCGTGGATCACTGTGGTCAGTCAGAATTAATCACCCAAGCTCTCCAACCCTGCTGTGAAAGGAAGGCAACCCAAGCCTTGCACATCTCACAGCAGCTTGGGAGACTGGGCTTCAGATGTGCATTTTCTGAATGAATCACTCTTTCTTGTTTCCTTTTTTTTTCTGACAGGGTCCCTTTGGACCCCCTGGCCAAAAAGGAGAGGTAAGTGTCAGACACTGGGGGCTCATGCCCCAAAGGATTTAGGAGTAAGCATTGCATCTTTATAGCTATAGCATAAACTCTGCTCTGGTGTCATTCCCTGGAAGCAGGCTTTCCTCACAATCATGCTAGAAAATCTGTGAGAAAAATGGTACTTTGTGGCATTCAAAATATTGAAATCTGTTGGATAATTTTGCTGCAGGAAGGACTCCTTATCATGACTTATATATGCAGAAACACCCTTAGGATAGAAGAAATGTATATGATCATCCAGATCAGTTGAGGAAACCTGAAGAAAAGTCTTAACTAGCCCTCAGGAGAAAAGAATGGACCATGACTTCCATTTTAAGTGGTTTTGGTCTTTTTTATTCTTCACTGCAGCCAGGAAAAAGAGGAGAACTTGGTCCAAAAGGTGTCCAAGGACCCAACGGGACAGCTGGAGCACCGGGGATCCCAGGACATCCAGGACCCATGGGTCACCAGGGGGAGAGGGGCGTCCCTGGCATCACAGGAAAACCTGGACCTCCTGTAAGTCTCTGCTGCTTCTGCAGCACAGTCGGGGAGCCTGTGAAGTGATTAAATGGATCGTGAGGTTTGGATGCTATCCAAAAAACAAGGTCCTGCATTTCAGCAGGTAAAAATAAGGCCAAATAAACCCCAGGCTAAAGATCAGGCCTAACATTGAAGCTAATCTCTGCCATTCATACAGCAGAGTTCTGTAGGGAAGCTTTGCCTTTCAAAGAGGGGAAAGAGCTCCCTGCTCTCTATGCAGGACCCTGTGCTCCTTCCTGAGCTCCTGGAAATGTGTTTTGTGTCCTGCAGCTTCTGCCAGGACTGGTTATTGATAAGGAGGTTTCTACAAGGACAAATTCTTCTGTTAACTGCAGGGCAAAGAGGCCAGTGAGCAACATATCAGAGAGCTCTGTGGGGAAATGATAAATGGTGAGTATCACTGAGAGAAAAGTGACTTTAATTAGATGAGTAGATCCTGAACATGAAATGGCTTAGGAGATTTGTTAATTTTCTGTCTTCATATGAAAAAAAAATACATTGACCTTTAGTGTAAGGACGTTATTCAGGAGGTCACTGTGTGTGAACTTTTGGTGTTCTAAATTAGTGTTTTTTAATGATTCATCATGGCAATGGTCAAAACGCACTGGAACAAGTGTTGTGTGAGGCCTCCTGCCCTAACCTGTGCCATTCTGAACTTCACCTCAGTGCACCTCCTCTCCTTGGAGCAGGTCCTCAGGGATGTCTTTCTTTCTTCAAAGTGGCTGTTTTCATTTGGAGGTAACATTCCTTGTTTGAGATGAGGTTGAACTCTGAAAGTTTGTTTCAGGAAGCTTGTTTTAATTATTTAAGTGCCATTAGTAGGGATACTTGACATCCTTTAAAGTGGTTTCAGAAACAGGAATAATCAACCCCTCAGATAGATGATTACAGTCTGTGGAGATGCTAAAAAGACCCTAAAAAGCCACAGGTGACCAGAAAGGTCAGATTCAATGTTTCCTTCTGCCAGGAGCAGTAGCAGGAAGTTCTGTCCGAAGGAAGAACGCAGATGTTGGGGATGCAGTGTTTCACGGTGTTTTTCAGAGCAAATCGCACAGCTGGCTGCTAACCTGAGGAAGCCCTTGGCTCCTGGCCTGACGGGCCGGGCCGGCCCAGCGGGGCCCCCGGGTCCTCCTGGGAGCCCGGGGAGCGTTGGCCATCCCGGCCCACGAGGGCCCCCCGGCTACCGAGGGCCAACGGGAGAGCTCGGCGATCCTGGACCCAGAGGCAAGTGGAGACTGAAACAATTTGCTTCTCTTTTGTGCCCAGTAAATCGTGCACTTGCGCTGAATTGAGCCCTGGGGACAGGAGGAGGAGATGGAGCTCTGCATCCCCAGGGGGGCCACGCAGAGGATTTGTGGCTTCTCTCCCCTTCTCCCCTGGGCTCCAGCGCAGAGCACAGCTCACCGTGGGAATTGTGTTTGTGATTAAAGGTGAGGCTGGTGAGAAGGGAGATAAAGGACCTGTTGGCCAAGGCGTGGATGGGCCTGATGGTGACCAAGGACTGCAGGGTAAGTGTGGGGAATTGCTGCAAGCTCCATCGCTGAGGGGAAGGCCGAGGGACAGCTCTGCAGTAGGTTATCCTAATTCAAAGGTGACAGCTCCGAGGCTCTCCAGATTACAGGAAGGGATGGTGCCTGCTTCTTGGTGATTCCTTTATTTTAAAAATCTAGATTAATTTATGTAAATTAATTAATACCTGTTAGAAACTTGGAAGAATATACTTTATTTTGCTCACCTGTTTAAGCAGCTTTTCTAACTGGGATTACACATGTACAATGAATAAACTGCAGGCTCTCCATTCACAGAGTTTCATAAAGCCAAAACATTTACAACATCTTATCTTAAAATCTTCCACAAAATTTATACAGTAACATTTTATAATATTTATATCCTGTCGTCTCCGAATCTTCCATAAAATAATTGCATTATAGTCCGTGTTAATAAACGGTGAGCTCACACAGCCAAAACATCCCTTGACCAAATTAGGGATTGAAAAAAATGCAAAGCACATACTCCAGATTCAGGGTAAATTTATTGAAAACACCTTGTACTCAACAAGCCATAACAAGTGTGATGTACAGACACTCAAAGTATATTAAGATCTCTAAAAGCAACACATATATACAGATATTAAAAAAGAAAAGATGGAAATATTTAATGTCTCTTTTCCCCTCTCCTGTTTAGGACCACCTGGTGTGCCTGGAATTACTAAAAACGGCCGGGATGGTGCTCAGGGTGAACCCGGGCTGCCAGGGGATCCTGGGACTCCTGGGACTACTGGGGCTCAGGGAACTCCAGGAATATGTGACACGTCGGCTTGCATGGGAGCTGTTGCAGCATCAACTTCCAAAAAATCATAAACCAACAGTACAAGAAGTGAAGAAGTGACTGAATATTTAAATAAACAGTGCATTGTAAGAAAACAGAATCCTTCTAGTGCTAAAAGGACAGATGCTCCTTCTATTCTATTAAGTGGAGACTTTGACACAGTTCTATGAAAAAGAAAGCATCAGATGAAAACTTTAATAAAAGATGCTTTATGACTATCTTTTTCCTCCCCCCAATTATTTTCCAGAATTTTTACTGCTAAACAACCTCACCTTTCCTTCCTCCCTTTGCTCAAGAGACCTGCAAGAGGAAGCATTGCTCCTTTTTTGCCATCACCCCCCATGTACTAAAGATCACGACTTTTTGCTAAGAGAGTTTGAGCCTTTTTGCATTGAATTCCTTGGTGCTGCTCCCACTGACTTCAGCCCTGCAGGTTTGTGCGCTCAGACACGTTGTAAAGGCGCTCAGGCACCGAGCTGCCTCTTCCAGCAGTGGAAATCAGGCATTTCAATATCCTCTATTTTAACACCTAAACCTTCTGGCCCAAAGCAATGAGCATTGCTCGAGTCTGTGCTGCCAGTTAGAAATTTGCAGATTGCACCTCAAATATTTGCCAAGACTAGTAAACAGTCATCCTCTTGCAAGCAAATTCTGCAAAAGGAGTAATGTAAATATTTTAATTTCCAGGGAAGAGTTTTTGTATATTTTCCATATGATGATGAAGGAAATGAAGTAACAGTGTTTTCCTGACCTCTACTTCAGCTATTTGCACAGTAATTGTGATGGAACCCCACCTAAGAAAGGATGCTCTTCTAAAGTCCAGCCAAAACCACCTGTATGAACTGTTGTAAAAATAAAAGGAGATTTTTTTTTTAACCTTTTCTTTGTGATGTTGTTAGTGTCACTATACAAATTAAATTGGCTAAAATCTATTTTCCGGAACTGGTTTTACTAGGATTGTTTGGACATAAATTGCTGCACAATTGTTCTTATCCGTGATTTAAACCAGTATTAATTTTGGTATAACTTTTTATACTTTAAAACTTGCTAGCATCATCTATTTTAAAAAATTAATAAAACCACTCTCAGCTCACACACAGTTCTATTTCTGTCCTATATGCCAAAGCCTATGAACAAAGCATCATATTTCTCTTTAAATATAAAAATAGTTTGTGCATTTAAATATCTACTGTTTAAAATATGCCACTTTTGGTCTAAAGTAGCAACACAAAAACCTGTTGGACAGTTGTGTGGCAGACAAAAATAGTACTGAATTTTAAAATGCCAACACCATTACACTACTCTTTGGAGCTAATTATGTTAAATATGGATGCAAAATTCATAATACGCACAGGTTAGAAACTATGCACTTGTCCAAATAAACAATATTTACACTTTAAATGGAAAAATGGGCATTATAAAATGGTAACTTAAGTTTCTTTTTACACTGGAAGGATAAGTTTGCATCTAGCCATTAAAATAACAGGCAGATGGTTGTTCTACAACTCTTCCAATCTGTACTGCATCATCTTTAAAAAAAAAAGTAAAAGCAAACAGATAAATAAGACCCCAAAGCAGGATGACAAGCAAATTTTGTATAACTAAAGGGTTAAAATACTTAGTCATGACATTTTCTTGTAGCTTCTGGTCCCAAAGCCCCTTGAACAGGACACTGATTTTCACTGCTGGTAGTTAACTTCCATTTCCATTTGCAGTAAAGAACGTTTCTTTTAAATTTCTATTTATACATATTTACAAGATACACTTTCAAATTCCTATTCAGCATGTAAAGGGAAAGAATAAAACACAGTTTGGACCATTGTCACACAATTCAGCGTGGGCAGGTCAGGCTATTTGGTCTCCATAGCTGTGCGGTTTTCCTGTGCTGGACACATTACACACGAGTCTGGTCTTCCAATTTTTAACCTCCTGCCTGTTTTACCACAGAACACAGTCTCAAATTCCTAAAAAAACAAACATAAAAACACAAAAGATAAATGCAATATGCAATGTAGATATGTACTTGAGGTGGATGCTTTTGGTTTTGCCTTTAATAGGAAGGAAGAGGGGCCATACCCATATCTAGACCAGCAGGTTATCCAAAACACCCTCCTGAAATTCGTGGCAGAGCCAGAATTACTCTGGAGCTACAACTACTGCTGAGGAGAACAGGAGCTGCTTTTAAGGCCTGTAACCCTTTGACTCTGCTCACCCACTCAATACAGTGTGGGCAGGTAGCTGTGACCCCTTCCCTGAGCTAACTAGAAGCCTGTGAAAGGTAGAAAATAAAGAAAATTGAGGAGGGGAGGAATGATTGAAGATGACCTTAATTTTATATTGTTGTCCAAACTGGACCACGCTCAGGAATTGGGTAACTAAAAAAAAACCCTTAATTTTAAAATCCAATTTGCAAACACTGACTGAAGGACAGCCTGTCATTTCTCACTAGTGAACTCAAACAGCTGAAAGAAATAAGAAATAAAAATTTCAAGGAAGGTTCAAGGATATGGTAGGTCCTTGACAAGCAGCACTAAGCAGAAGCTTTGCATCTCAGTCACACGTTATGACAGCTTTAAAACATTTCCCGTTTTTACCGAGACCAAAAATGAAACGAGATTTCAAACCTGCTTCAAGGAGTCTCCGTGCCGTTCCTGAATGTACTTGAGGAATGCAGTTGTCCACTGCAAAGTTGTTGCCTTGTCAGTGTCGATCGTGCAGAAGGGAACGAGGAGATTGAGCTCATCACAACAAACCCGGATCCTGCGCCTGCAGGCAAGCACCAAGGTTATCAACCGGGGCCAGAGGGAAGGAAAAATACAGAAAACAGGAAGACTGCTCACATGTGCTACCAGCCATGTACTTTGGGGACTGCCTGTTGCTACAAGCTTTGTGTATCGGTTTTGTTACAAGTCACCTTATCTTTACAGAAGGGGTAAAATGTTTTGAAATCTCTTTTTGTTTATTTACAAAGTAAAAACACAAAGACAACCACAATGAAACAGGAATTTATTTTTTCCCCCCTCTAACAAACACCAAACCCTCGCCTCCTGCACTGCTTTTTCTTGGAGCTAACACAAAACATGTCCAGTTCACATTTACTCTGGATAATCAGAGTACTGCAGCAGCAATATTTGAGGCTTCAAGATGTGTTTCATGGCCCCTGCTCCCAGAATTACCTCCTGTCTCTCTCCAGGCGGTTGTGTCTTTCCCTCCTCTGGGCGCTTCCATCCTGGGAACCACTTTGTACCTGCACACTGGAGCTGGGCTGTGCTGACTGCCAGGGGCCCTGGGCAGCTGCAGTGCTCTGGTTGTTGTCCCGGGCGTTCCGAATCTCTCCGAGAGGTTTGCGATCCATGCTTGGATCCAACAGATTTATTCGGCTGCAACTTCTGTTTATGGCTTGCTTGCATAAGGTGTCTTGTTGGAAAAACAAAGACGAAAAGAATGACCTATTTCTTACTCTCCCACTAACCCGAAAATAGCCATCCTGGAAAGTTTTTTTGGTGCTCCATTTATGTGGAATAATCTTTGAAGTTTTACTTTACTTTACCAGCCTACATTGATTCTTATCTTACAACAAGACACATCCTGCAGAACACCTAAGGCGCCTCCTGCAAAATCCACACAGCTTCTCTTTCCTCAGAGAGCCCACTGAGATCACGCCTGCCCTTGGTGAGCGCTGGAGGCAGCCCTTAAAACATTCTTCAGTTTGACACTGGCTGGGCCTGCAGGATCAGCTCTGGGGCCAAAGAATGCACCCCTCTGCCATGGGGTTTGCTGGTGCTTGGTCAAAGCCTGGCTCAATGATCTTGGAGGTCTTTTCCAATCTTAATGATTCTATGATTCTAAAGAAACCAGGTGCTGACCCAAGGCTCAGGTTTTCAAAGGTACTTTTGTAACCTCAGGTCTCCTCATTTCAAGCCAGAAGTGAGAAACAATTTTGAAAGTGCAGCTAAACTGACAGGTCTTGAACTTTCTTGGAGAAATCTTAGCCTCATGTTGCCTATTCAGCATCTCTACCATAAAAACTTCACCACCCACATTCATTAAAATCATATTAATTCCAGAAAAGACACAAATTCATTTTAAAAAAAATTAGATTTGAAGACCAAGAGAAAACTAAGTGAAAAGAAGATAAATGGTTTACCTCCAACTTTAATCCAAACTTCCTCAGGCAAAGCTTTATTTATAGCACCTACTGTCTGTTTTGTGGATTCAACTTCCTGATAGAGAAAAGGGAATGTCTTGGGTATCCCAAGGTCTTGATGTTTGGTAGCTTCCAAAATAGTGCAAGATGTTCCACAGGTCTGTGAAAACAAAAAGGAAATACTTACAGGACTCTATGCATTTAAACAAAAGAGACTATTTTGATATCTTTCTCTTAGCTTCTTAAATTACTTCTTCAGGCAGAATAAATCCCAATTACACACAACCATGGGGTTTTAACAGAGTGATGAATTTTGGGGATACCTCTGGCATTTCTCAGTGCCATACTATCACTTCTGCTTCAGGCTTACTGCAAGTTGTGGAGGGGGAAATATCTTTATCATCAAAATGAATTAGAAAGAAAGGAACTACAGAAAATGGTCTCCTCTTTGTCTGGCACAGGTGAAACTGAAAAAAGAAACTGGTGGCTCATTACTGGGACACACGTAAATTACAAATGCCACAAAGTGACTTAAAGTAAAGATTAACAAATAAACGGCATTACAGATCATTCTGATCGTCCTTATTCAAACCCAGCCACACTCTACCACAAACCTTCCGAATTCTACTACACCATGGAAGTTAACACTATCAGCAGGGGGAATTTGGCAGAGGAGAGTTACCTGTGCTTGGGAAGGATTAGCACTTCCAGGAGCAGAACATGCATTCATGGTAAAGAACGGGTAAGTAAATGGTAAGGAATGTGTGGCAGGTGCAGCCTTATTTTTCCCTAGTGCAGCACACCTGTTCCCTTGCTGGTGAAGAGAAACACCCACCACTTCTGAGGGCTGGCGGATCAATGTCACTAAACTTTAAGAAAAAAAACAAACAAACACAGAAAACATACCAGGCTGAGGCTTGGAAATGAGTGCAGAAATAAAGTACAGCTACAAATACTCTAGAAACTATCACTAAGAAACAACTTCCATTTACTGTAAACAGAAATCACTGTTATTGCCATATTGCCCACTTCAGGGGCCAAATAAAAGAAAAGAAAAATCAGCCAAGAAGGTATTTTATTATGTGCAGCAACAAGGTGCTTCACGAGT
Source organism: Regulus satrapa (assembly GCA_013396955.1). NCBI lineage: Eukaryota > Metazoa > Chordata > Aves > Passeriformes > Regulidae > Regulus > Regulus satrapa. The sequence continues at coordinate 440,066 of VWZN01003126.1, forward strand.
CAATAAAACATTTTGTCAGCACATTAATATAGGTACAGGGTTAGGTTGTAAAGCATTAATTTTGCTCCAAGTTTTGCCCATTTCCACTCCCTGTGGAGTCAGGCCCCCACATTATAACCCATATTTATTATTATTATTATTATTATTATTATTATTATTATTATTATTATTATTATTATTATTACTACTACTACTACTATAAAAAATCTACTTTGCTTTTAGCAAGCTGCATATTAAAGCTAGGTAACGTTCTCTCACCTTTATTTACAGTACATGCTATCAAGAATAAAGTTGTAAAGTACTTAATTTTGGAACTCCATGCTGTACCATTCATGCAATAAACAGAGGGGCCTAAGCTGAGCTCAGTGGAGTCGCGGCCACGTTTGATGGCGCAGTTTAACAAAGCCCAGCCCGTCCTTCTCACATATTAAAACAAACACTATTAGGTTTCACTTAGCAAATCACTTTTGAACTACACGATACATAGTTTAACAACATAAACCAAAAGTAATTGCAACACACTTGTTAAGAGTTACTCCAGATTCTTGGGGTTCTTGACATCTGGGGTTTTCTGTCGGGCTGCTGTTGAATCTGTCTTCCAACCGAGCTCTGACTGCAGGTTTAGATCTAACCTCTGGCGCCAGTGCCGAATTTTCAACAAATACGTTTTCCTTATTCTCCCCCAAGAAATTTTCACCCTGTTTAGCTTTTGCTACACTGCATCCCGAGACTTCTACAGAGCTACTACTGTTGGGCGCTTTCTCTCTTTGGTTCGCAGGGAGGTTGGACTCGCTAAGTAACATCATCCTGAGCTCCTGCAAGTCAGCATAGCCCAGGTGCGGGTTAGAACTCGGCCAGTAGCTGTCACAAGGCAACCCTGACTGGCAGGTAACTGGGCAGACCGACTGGTTCCCAGAGCTGTTGGATGAGCCCCCGTCCTGACTGGTGCTGGGGGAAGGCTGCTGCAGAGGGGGGTCTGCAGAGGGGCCAGGCGAGGAGAAAGCGCTGAGCCTGGCTTCCACTTCACCTTCGCTACTCTGCGCCTCCGTGTGCGAGCAAAGTATGTGCTGCAGCTGGGTGTATTCAATGTCCATCATCTCCACCAGGCTGGCCTCGGGGGTGGCGAAGCCAAGGTTTTGCTCACCAAAGGAACTGTCACTTGAGCCTCCAGGTCCGACAGCAACGGGAGCGGGGTCAGGAACACTAGCTGGGCTCTGAGGAATGGTCTGAGGCTCCTCGGGGGCTGATCCTGACATGGCTACAGCAAACCTAATCAGTTACCAATGTCCCTTTCAACAGAAAACCATAAAACCTTCAACAATTGTCAGTACTATCCATTAAAAAAAATTTAAAAATAAACCACCAAAAATTTTTTTTAAAAAAATTTTTGGTGGTTTATTTTAAAAATAAACCACCAAAAATTTTTTTTTAAAAAACCACCCAAAGGNATTGCACTTAACACTGATTGGCGAGGTAACAGAGTGGGGACCAAGCTGCCGCTGGCGGGGTACCTGACACCCTGACCATGTCTCCCCCCCCGGGTGAGACCCTCCCTCTCCCGCACAGCCGCTCACGACAAACGGCCTTCACCTGTCCCCGCCCCGGCCTCGGCGGAGAGGCTGCGGGCACTCTGCGGCCTGGCACCCCCTGACACAGCGCCCCGGACGGCGGCGGGGCAGCCC
>VWZN01003126.1:442160-466435 GCA_013396955.1 Regulus satrapa
GAGCGGCGCCGCCGCCGCCCTGAGGAGAGAATGGCGCGGCTGCGATGGGTTGTTCAACGCGCGGTTTTATGGCTGTTTGAGGGGGTTTGCGGTGCGTGGCTGGGCGCACGGCGCTGCGGCGAGTTGGAGCTAATGAAAAGCTGCTGTCTGNTAACGGGGAAAATCAAGTGGAGGAACGGGGAAAACCCGGCTGGATTAACTGGAAAAACAACTGGAGTAATGGGGAAAACCCGGCCGGAGTAATGGGGAAAACCCGGCCGGATTAACGGGGAAAATCAACTGGAGGAACCGGGAAAACCCGGCCGGATTAACGGGGAAAAAACCCAGCTGGAGTTAAGGGGAAAAACGCTTCCCTAATTCTCTAATCTTCCTCCGCACTCCCCTTTTGCAATGCTCACAGTTGGATGGGTACAGCCTTTTAGAGACATCATAATATTTCTGCTTATATTGTTCTAGATTTCGCAGGGGTTTTTACAGAAAAAACAAAAAAAAAGAGGATTTATCAAACTACTCTTTGGAATGTTAACATAGCTTAGCACAAAACATAAGAAAAGGCCAAAAGAGTGAGTTCTTTCATGTTAATCAAAAGTTTGGACAAAGGCAGAGAGTTGTTTTTCTCTTTCCTGCAATGCAGGAGGTTAATTCAGTATCATCTTCAGTCTCTGTAAATTAAGTTAAATTGTTGTTTTCAGCCTGGTTTTCGCCGCCTGCTGCAGTGGAAGATACACGAAATCCTGCTGCAAAATCCAACTCCAGCTGATTGTTACCTACATAAAGCTGTGGTTTAACAAAGTCACTGCAGCCTATGCTCTTGAATTTTTGCCACTTGATCTCCAGGACCATTGGATTTACTGATTCAAAAGCATAAACAGATTCCCCAAACTACTAAAGGAGAATTTCCTAGAAGATGAAAAGCCACCCACCTATTTCATAAAAACGTAAAGCCAAGAAATTCATAAATGGTGTGACGTGAATTAATACTTTTTCTTTTCTTCAGATTTTTTGATGTAAAAATCTTCAAATTCCAAGCATTCCAATTCAAATGTAAAACACTTCACAATAAATTAGCGGATGTCTCAGAGCAGAGAACGGAATCATTAGCACGGACTTTTGCTATTTTTTAGAGGACCCACAATCAAACATTGGCTAGCTGTGACATTCTGCAAAACATCTGTCCTTAAACTACAAGGAAACAAAACCCATGTGCCATCAGTCTCTCGTGGCTTGTTGAGAAACAGCAAAATGTAAAATATACATGTACACCTTTAAGAAATGGACAACAGATCTCTGTAGGTGTTTATTCTACTTACAGTAACAAAAACCTGTGAAGTCCCATATTTTAATGTACAGTGATATATTTTGCCATATAAAATACAATTTACAGAAATTTCTATCAAGTAAACCTAAACAAACACACATTTTGCATACTTTTATGTATGTCTTTAAATTAGAAACATCTCATTAAGAAAAAAAAAAATCTTACACCGTAGTTGATGTTTGCATTTTTAATACGATTTCTTCGCGTGTTACTGCCTTTTCTCAGGTTCAGGACACAGATGATCGTTTCAGCCAGCAAATCCTGGATGTGCAAGGACCTCAAGGATGCACCAATGTGACTGTGGTGACACACACGCTACCTGTAATAGTCCTCAAGATGCAAAATGTTTACAGGGATCTCATCGTACATTTCCAAATCTATTTCAGCAAAATACCCAAATATTTACCCAGTGGTTAATTTACACATTCAAATAAAGTAGTGGGGTTTTATTTCACAGTTTGGAATTAGATGCTTGAGGACTACATGGGAAATAGCAATGTGATGTATTTCACCCTGAAAAATGTCCCTCTTCAATCACAACATGATGTACCACCATAATTTAAACTTTAATGCAGCTGTATCTTTTTCAGTGGAGAGTTTTATACACACTGCCAGGCTAAGTAGGGCCTAACAAAAGAACAGTATCATTTATTTCTTCAAGAGCCCTTTTAGAATGAAAGAGCACTTCTATAATGAAAAGTTCAATCAAATTAGGACATTTCTTAAATCTGTGGAAAAATTCTGCAAAACCTAAGCAAAAGAAAATAAGTGTTCCACTAAATCAGTTCCATTGGAGTAACAGATTTAGTAGCCTATTTAACCAAATGCTCTTCCTTCCTTTGGTTTACCACTTTTTGAAATAAACATTTGATGCTTTTCTGGTTATAAAGGTGCTACTCTTGTATTTTCTTTAATGACAGGTTTGTAAACATGGCATATTAAAACCTCGTAAAAATAACTAAGTATGACTTGTTTCTTTGCTGTACACTTAACAGATGGATTCTAGACCCAAAATACGAGTTTATAAAAGAAAGATAGTGCACTTCAAGCTTATAACATTCCATTTTCAAATCCTCCATCAGTCACAAGTAATTATTAACACTGTTCTTCTGCAGCCTTTTCCTAAACACAACCCTTCCATTGTAAAAGAAACATAACATCAACGTTTTTAGTGTGTGCTGTAGGAACAATTTTGACACCAAAATATCACATAAATGAGATGTAAAGTTATGGCTCCTCAGGTCTGGTTTAAATTCTCCTATAAAATTACAATTCAAGTTACTGGAAAACATAACTTTATAATCTTAAAAAGCAATATGCTCTTCTTAGACTTTTTTTCCATTTCTGTACTGTAAATGGAAACTTTAAGATAAAGATGCAAGTAGAAAAACCAAAATTTCAGTACAGGTAACGTTGTGAATCTTTATAAGAAAAACATTATGCACAAAATGCAGCAAGTCAAAGTCCAGTACGTTCTTGCTTTTCATCTATCTGATTATTTTCATTCACAGTTGTTCAAAAATTGCTTATTTGTCAGTACATTGGGTAAGGCTAGTTTTACAACAGAATTTTTTTAAAAGGTGTAGTATGTACAGTATTTACAGAGGTGCAGTCCTTGCTGTGTTGCAGAAGTGGGAAGTATCGGTCACAGTTCTATGATTGATTGGTGGAAGGTGAAGCTTCAGTTTCCACTGGTTTCGGAGTTTCCTTCGGTGTTTCTGGCTTCGTCTCTTTGCCAATTTCCTTACTCTTACTCCTATCTTTGCGATCTTTCCCCCTTTCCCTGTCGCGATCTCGGTCTCTGTCTCGGTCCCGCTCCTTTTCCCGGCTTCGATCCCGGTCCCTGTCCTTCTCTCTGTCGCGATCCCTGTCTCTGCTCCTCGATCGCTCCCTATCACGTCTTCTGTAAGAGTCCCTCTCTCTGTTTCTTGTCCTATCTCGGTCTCTGCTTCTTTCCCAGTCCTTACCCCGCTCTGAATCCTTGTCTCTATCTTTGTTTTGGCTCCTATCTCTATTTTTATCCCATTCCTTGTCTCTGTGTCTCTCCCAGTCCCTGTCTCTGTTCCAGTTTCTGCCACGGTCTCTATCCCAAGGTCTGCTGTGTTCTCGATCCCTTCGTCTTTCCTCAAAGCCTCTACCTTGGCGATTATCGGCTTGTTGAGACTCCGGCTGATCCAAACCCTTATCTTTATTTCCTCCCTCATATCTCTCTCTCTGTCTCCCTTCAAATGCCTGGCCTCTATAGTCAGGATTTTTGCCTTCTCGGAAGTCAGATGGGGGCCACTGTCCTTCCGACTCAGGTCCTTGTCCAGACATATTGGAAAGAGATGCAGATGGTCCGCCTTCGTCCCACATCTCTTTTCTGTGACTTGGTGGATGGCTTGGAAGGTCCAGGAGTGGTCTTGGGGGTGGTTTCATACCTTGTGGTGACTGACCCTGGTAATGAAATCTGGAAGGAGGTTCATCTTCTTCTGGAAACATTGGAGGTGTGCCTCCTCTTGGTCCTCCAAACTGATGTGGTCCTGGACCTCTCTGGTTGGAAAATCTGGGTGGCGGGCTCCCTCTCCGTTCTTCATACGGCTGCGGCAAAAGTCCCCTTGGACCAGACATATGATTTGGAGCTGGACCTCTCTGCCCTTCAAATTGATTTGGGTGAGGCCCTCTTGGTCCCCCAAAATGACCTGGGGCTGGGCCTCTTGGCCCTCCAAACTGAGGGCCTCCTCTCTGTCCTTTAAACTGACCTGGCGGAGGTCGTCTTTGCCCAAAAGGAAAAGGCGAAGGCCCTCTGTTTCCCATAAACTGGTTGGAATCCGGTCCTTCGAACTGTCCTGGAGGCCCCATCATTTCATCATACTGGGAATCTGAGAATTCCATTTGTTCCATGTGAGGTTCCCTATGGTCTTCAAAATGAGATGGTGACATTCCTCTTGGGCCACCATGATAAGAAGGGGCAGGGCCCCTATTATCACCAAAAAGAGGTGGCCCATGCTGTGCAGAGAATAAGGAAGGAATGGGACCCTTCTGACCTCCAAATCGCCCAGACTGAGGTCCTCTTTGCCCATCATTATTTGGAAAACCGTGCTCTTCAGAGAACTGCGGTGCTGGCCCTCTAAAATTAGGTCCATGAGGTCCTCCAGGCGCATTGAGCATCATGGGAGGTCCCCCTTTCTGCCCAGACATAGAAAATGCTCGGTTTTCCTCAAAGTGCTGTGGGGGAGGCCCACCCTCACTCTGAACTGCTGCAGGTTCAGTTTGTTCTACAAACTGATGAGACTGAGGATTTCTTTGTTCATCATATTGCACTGACGAAAGACCCATCTCTGGTTCAAAGTGTCCAGCTGCCTTTTCCTGCTGAGGAAACATTGTATTTGAAAAAGAATCCCTTCCCATTGCTTCCTTTGACTCATTTGACCATGACACTTGATGCATATCTTGCAAAGATGGGCTGTCATTTGATGTGGAAAAATTAGGCTGAAAAGATGTACTTGGAGGTGTTGGAAGCAGCACTTTACGTATAGGTTTGGAAGCAGAAGGATCTCCAGAAGCTGTTTGACTCAAATTTTCCAAAGTAACTTGAATGGTGTGTTCAAATTTGCTGTTAGATGTCTCTTTCTGGGGCATCGTAGATGTCTGTTCACTTGAAACCCAATTCTCAGCAGTAAAACCAGGCTGAGTAGTAGAAATTAAAGCATTATCTTCTTTACCAAGTGAAGTCTGCAAAGCATTTGGAAAACTTGCTGGGGTGGCTTCTCTTGTGGCTATCTCGTTCTGTGCTACCTGTGGCTTTATTCGAGAATCAGCACTGTCATTCTCTGTCGCCATCCTTCGAGCCTGTCGAGGGTCTCTGTTCTGCCTTGGGTCACAGGCCTGGTTTAAAATTTGTGCTTGCTGATTTAAAGAGGAAGGCAAATCCACTTTTTGTGTAGCTTGCTGGTCCTGATGGAATAATTCAGGCTTTATTAGGGAAGCTTTTGCTGGTGGAGGTGACATTAAAGCATCAGACACTGAAAAGTGAGCCATTGAAACACCAACAGCTGCTCTTTGTTGTCTGAGGGCTTCTTCTTGTTCCTCTAGCTGCCTTTTCTGTTCTTCTATTTGTTTGTTTAATTCTTCCAACATTTTTTGCTGTTCTACCAAGGAGGAGGATCCAGATAAATCAGACACAAATGAAGCAGACGTTTCTGAAGAATTGCTTTTACTGTCTGTATACATTTTGTTGGGTAAATCATCAACAGTAACTTTCGCTTCTTCCAAGATAGTTTCATCCTCGGGATCATAGGCTTCATCCTCTAGCTCTGCTGTAGTAGATGGCTTTTCCACACCGTAGCGTTTGTCATTTTCACCAGTCTGCATTTCAAAGGCTTTCTCTGGACCATATTCTTCCTCAGGATCATAAGGTCTGTCATCCTCCTCCTCTTCTATGGCTTTGTCCTTGGACATCTGCCCGAACTGCTGCACGATGGGATCTAACAGAGGAACAGCTGACATCCCGCTATCTGCCGCAGCTTGACTTTCCTGACTGGAAGACTGAACAGTTCCAGAATCCTTGGCAAGAGGCTCAAAAGTTTTCTTTTTGCCAAAGAGGGTCTGCAGGATGTGCTCAAGAGGCGTGGCGGTTTTGGAGGCTGTCGAGTGCGTGGCGGCGCTGCTCGCGGGAGCGGCTGTGGACATCGGCGGGGTCACGGTACTCGCGGGGCCGCTTTTAATGGAGGACAGTATTTTCAACACCGAAGGTGTCACTGCCGAGGTGTCTGCAACGGGAAGCGGAGGTGGAGGCGGAGGAGGAGATCCAGGTGGTGTTGTACTCATGGTAGAGTCTCCTGAATAAAGTGTGTATTTTGGAGTTTTCTTCTCTTGTGAAGCTGGAGCCCCTTTAGAGAACAGCGATGGTTCGGTTTCCTCATGTGCTTGAATTCTGCTTCGCTTCTCCTCCATTTTGTCCGTCTCGGTGGCAGGACGTTTCCCTTTCTGACAGATAACCAATCCAAGGATTAAATTTGGCCGAGATGACTCGAGACCTGGAAGAGAACACAAACATTGCATATGTAAAAATCTAATTTTTAATGATGCTTTCAGTAGAAAACTATTCTTTTACAAAGTGGCAGGCACAAAATTCATAATGGTAACAGTTTTCTAAATTCCACCAGACTTATTGACAATTTTCATTAGTCCAGAAGCAGATGCATTTGTCTTTCTTACTGTTTTAGACATATTTATAGGTAAATTTAAAAGTTTAAATTCCTTCCTCAAAATTTTTAATAAAGAATTGCAGCACCAGGCATCATTATTGAAGTTTCTGCAAAAGCTCAAACCAAAGCAAGCTGTTATTTTTGTATCTTTACATTGTTTCTACTGTTCAACTACCCCCACCTCTCCTCCTAAAAAATAAAATATTTACATTTAGTTTGCAAATATACACTGAGATACTGAAAAGTGAGAAAACCTGGGCTAAACATTGCAATGTGTCATAAAATCTGTGCTAAAAGTCCACACTGACATCAATCTATAAATATTTTGTCTGTCTCCAGGTTAAACAAATACCAATAACGGCCAAAGAGATCACATGGAACAGCGTTTGGAAACAGTGCTAAAGCTGGCAATTACTCCCAGTTTGTTGTGGTTTTTTCCGACAAGACATTATCTTAAGGGGTGAGGGAAGCAGGGAAATTGCGGGTGTCCGGAACAAGCCCAGGAGAGGTTTCTGGTTGGGCCAGCACCCGGTGTGGGGGCGAGATGGCCTTGGAGCTGCCGCATGCAGGGCAGGTGTCAGGCCTTGATATGGCAGTAGAAAACACAACGAGCAGACCTGCTCCTCTGTGAAGACCTTCCAGCTTGAAGGAGAATATATCCAGAATTACAAGTTTCAGTTAAAGAGGAAAAATGCAAAGGTCTGTAGGCCTCTGTCTCCTGCTATTGTCATTTTTCCTCTTACACACCCAGTTCCACTGGCAGAAAAACACGTCTAGAATAACGGGCTGGGACTAAATCCTTTAACATACAGTGGTGGCAAATGTAGAAAATATTTTAACTTCTGGATTAAATGGCCTTTAAAAGGCCCTCATTTAAGGGCCACTATCCTTCCCCATATATGCCATTAGTTATGATTTCCATTCAGCAAAGAAGCAGTAAAATAGAAACACAAAATAATCTGTGAAATAAAAGATACTATTGCAAAATGAAAGATAATATTCATTGCAAATAAATGGCAATGTGAGAGCTCTGACCTATGTTGACCCTTCGAGTCAAGATCCTGTAAGTAGGAGATTTATATATATATATATGTCCTTGTTCTTATTAAACCAACTTCTCACTAAGCAACAATTTAAAATATTTAATTATTAGCACCAAAAACCTTTTGATAACAACATGACCCCCAAACCCCATTGTAGCAGATACATTCCATTAACAAACCACATCACACGTACATTAATCTGGTGAAAGAACTCAGAAGTTTTACTGGGACTCCTAAATTTATCATCTAGAGAGGAAAACACATGAGCTGTTTTCCTAAATTTATGTCAGTGAATAACAACTCCCCAGTTGGTGGGTGTTGATAGGTGTTCACCCAGAAACTGCCAGTAGGCATTTGTTGTTCTGCTGTTGTTAAATGTTTTGGTTACCAAAATTCATGCAGAAACTTGTGATTTATGCAATTAGTCACAATTAATTTCAAACACTGAATAACTGAAATAATCAGGTGTTAAAAATCCATCAGGCAGGATATCTAATAAACAGCAATTACTGAGAAATCAGGTTTGAATCCCTGTAAGAAACAAAGATCGTCACTAATTAAAACAGGGTGAAATTTTAATACACTTTCAAAAAAAAATTCCAGCAGCAAGTTAACAGCATTAGTTATAGACGATTGTGTTTAGAATTTAGTCATCATAGAATACATCTATTAAAATGTAACATTTTGATACTGGAATTTTACACAAATACTGGAATTTTTGCCTGACTACTACACTCAGTTCAGAGAGGTCAAATACTACATGAGTTCTTCAATGAAGACACACGGCCAGAGCAGCTTTCAAAGGCCACAGCCCTACTCTATCTCAATATCCATAAATAGGTTAAGTACCTAATGTTAGGAACAATGAAATGTTCACTGCAGTCTGCCACCACTGCTCAATTTCACAAATACACGTTTTAGAAGTGCTGCAAGCTGTGCTGGCAGAGTTAGTAGTTTTCAGTGCTAAATTATTTATAACAGCTATTATCCTATTATGCATTTGAAATCCCCAGTCAGGTTTTATTGAGTTACTTCCTGTAACTAAAGCCATTAAAACATGATATACTAAATACTAGTATTGAATTAATATTTGTTTTCCTTAAATACATTTTTTTCATTAGATCAAGTTTACCATATTTATGTGTATATTGGCCCCATCTTTCCCTGTCAGCAGCAGCTGCTAAAAGCTGACCTGCACTGTTCAAGACACGATTTCTGCCCGTCCCTAACAGACCCATGGGATTAGACTAAGCACACCTGTAGTGAATTTTAAACTGCAGAACCCAACACAAGATTTTATCTGTATCTTAATGCCTTTTAAATATTTGCCCCATTTAACCATGAGAGCAATTAACAATTGTTATCAGATTTGTGCCCCCCTAAATTCAGGGCTCCAGCTCGCTCCCAGCACTGTGACAGTGCTCCCCGTTCAGGCTCCTTTGCTGCTTGGAACTGACTGGCACAGAAACTCGGGTTTGTAACGCCACATTCCTCTACTGCTGCTGCTGCTTTTCCTAATGAAATCTGCTCAACTCAACACATCCAACTCCATTCACAGTTCAGGTAAAATTTTGGCACATTTGTTTGGTTTTTTTTAAGAGCATTCCAAACTGCATGAGATTTCATGCCTTCATATTTTATGAATATTCACAGTCTCCATCAAAAACTACAAAATGATGTATCAGCATTTGTGGGATCTTTGCTGATACAGGTCTGTTTTGATAAAGTTCAGCTATGTAATATAGTTGTTACATTCCCATCACCACTAAGTCCCTCAATAGATCACTTTCTATTTGTAATTAACTCTGATTATACTACTTTTTACAACTGGAAGTGGTGTGTATGTGAAACAGAGAAATGAATTCACATACCGTAAACTACTGCAGGACAGTGCAGAAGAGCCCATGACACATAAAATCTGGTAATAACTATCTGAGTTAATTAAATATAAATCAGGACAACCCTCCATTTTCCTTTGTTTTTAAGCCGCCCATGTCAAAGTTTTCTGCAGATCTTCTAGGTACTAGCGCAGTCCTCAGTTGTGCTCCAAATCCAATCCATCAGAAAACAGGAGAAATTCCTAATCCATACGTGCCTGATGGAACTGGCTGATACAGCTGGAATATCTTCTAACTAGGATTTCTGGAATGGCAGGGTTTGATTGTCCTCTCCCTCCTCCCCCCCCTCAGCTCATATTTATCTAAATATCATAGACCACTTAAAGGCAATGCCTTCCCAGGCCTTGCTAGACTCTACTGGAAGGCACACGATTAAATTTAAGGAGACAATGACCACGTTCCACAAAGTATTTTTATTGATTGTGAAAGAAAGAAAACACAGTAAATTCCATCAGATGGCATTAAAAAGGTGTGGATTACATGCTGTGGTTTTCATACATACACAAAACAAGAGGAACAGCTTACCTGATTCTTTTCACTGTGCTTTTAAAACACAACACAACTTAACACAGCTGAGATAAAGGCTGCCGCAGGAGTTTCCAGCAAGTCTTAAGTGATGGCAGAACTCTTTAATGAATCTTCTGTGAAACCACTCCATCTCATGGCCTGCCTGCCTGCCTGTCCTTGAAAACTTTTTTTCTGATAACCTTTAATCTACCTGGCCTACAACTATTTATGTCAATTTGAAAACCTGACTTACAAAATTTGCCTCCATGAACACCTGCAGATGGGACCTGAACTTGTTCTGAGCAAATCCTTCCAGTTTTGAAATGCTTTTGCACTTGAAATTCAGCAAAACCAGTCTGACATTAAAAACATCTCGTACTAATAGTAAAGCATGGCTACATTTGCCAACCTTTAATCCAGGGTAAGGAGTTTCATTTGAAATGAAACCATAATGGAGAAGTAAAAGAAGTATAAAGCAGAAAGCTGGTTCTTCCACAGGAATGCAAGAGGCAACAATTAGGTAAACGGAGTTGTTTATCAGACCAGCAGACATTTACAGCAGATTCAATGGCCAATCCTATCCTTGTGGTACTGCCCAAAAAGGATGGCATCTCTGCCTGGAAAAACCAGTCCAGTTCATCAGTTAAGATTCTTTGCCTACATTCCTGTGCCAAGTTGTTCTGTATTTGGTGTTTACACTTCTTGGCTATGAAATGGGATTAAGTTTTTGCCCAGCTTTTAAAAATTTAGTAAATTACAGACTATGGAAGTGCAGAGATTCAACATTTCTAGTTATATGGTAATTTAGACAGCAATATTCCTACCTCTTTAGCTATTGCCCAAAAACAATCACCTAGTCTGTGCACTGTTCAAGGACAGATAAAAGAGATTAGAAGTGCATGAAAAAAACCTTGTCTGGGGATGTAGAGCAAACTCCCTTGGCCATCTCATGGAGGAAAGGACAGCACTCAGCTCATCATGTTCCATTTGCTGAAAACCTGTCCCAGCTACTGTTGCTCCTGCATTAAAGCTCTGAGAATGCTTTATTGAGTTCCATGCTACACTTGTATCTGAGGGGCAGAGCTCAGGCAGCCTCCCAGAAAGGTGAGCTCCTTGTTGGTTGTTCCATACCTACCGTGTGGTGCCAGCCACGGCCATGACAATGGAGTTCTGCCTTCATGGCCACCTGCAGCTCTTCAGCTCCTCAATCTGCTTACTTGCTATAAAACCTACATCCTTCTTTGGAAACTAAGCACATGCATCTCCTTATCCTTAGATGAAGATGACTCCAAATTTTGTAGCAGGGTGTTTCACAGTCGAATTCATTCTCAGTTCTTCTCCCACCATGTTCAACATGGGGCAAACTCACCAAACACTATTACAGGTAATTTTATCTAAAGATAGAAGACTCTAACCCTAAGGAATGGGCTCCTTTCTCCCCAAAGGACTGATTTTCTGAAGTCAGTGGTTTGATTACAGCTTGATCTGAGTAGAACAGAACACTTCAAACACCTCATGCCCCACACTTCATGGACAGATTAACTCAGCATGGACAGTGACAATGCAGAGGAAGCACCAGCACTGTTACCTTTTTTTTCAGTCTGACTTCTTGACTCCTCTGTGGGATAAGTTTCCTGCTGAATTAAGTGATGGTGAATGGCTTGTAAGGGTCTGGGGTTTGTGAATTTAGCAGCTGCCGATAATAGGGTTGGAGTTTTTTGTGGTTTTGTTTGTTTGGTTTTTTTTTTATATAGTGGCTGTTCCACATCCTTGATTTTACATGTAAACTCATTATCCTAAGACATATGAGCATCTTGTTGGAAACACTAAAGTTTGGATAATTTTATCTTAGTAGAGTTTGATTTCCAGTTTTTCCCTAATTACGTACTTTAAAATTGATTTTATATAAAAAAACTTAACTAATGATTACATTAAATATTCAACAACTTGTCTCAGATTGCCTTTTGTCATGGAAATTTACCTAGCATTGAACCTCCCCTGTTTTGTGCTTACCTGGTCCCTCAAAGGGCAAGAGTTTGGAAGGAATTGGGTCCTTAGAACTCAGGGGGATCAGGTAGAGATCCTTGACATGTCTGTTGTTATTAGCTACAACACCAAAACGACCACGACTGCTAAAATAGGAGTAGAGAGAGATATAGGCAACTTCTTCTTCTTCTGTTGCAGGATGGAAACGAATCAAACACAATTCCTGGAATACAAAAGCAAAGTGGAAAACTTCAACCTGCAACATACCAGCAAATGAAATGGTAAAGGGCAAATTCCAGGGGTAAAAATAAACTGCACATTTATCACTCCAACTATGCCTTCAGGGCAATGCTTTAGATTTAAGAGACTACTGCTGTTCAACTTGCAACATTAAAATAGAATTAGGTTTATCATTTTCAGAAACACAAATTGCTTGTGTATCTTACATCAAACTGAACAGCTTGAGACTCAAATGAAAAAGAAATAGAAAACTCTTAGTTTCATGTTTTTCTTTATAATGTCTATCATTTTTTCACCTCTGAAGTGGTTTTAGTAGTAAAATATATTAAATACATTAAATGATAAGTTCCTTTTCTTTCAAACTTGAATTTCAATCTTCAATATTTCAGTTAGTAAATAGTATGAAGATTTAACTACTGTGCAGGAAAGAGGTCAAGATTTACAGCTCAATAAACACATTACTAAAAGAAATAAAAAATTTCAAAGAAGTGATTTAGGTAGTTTTCCATGTGTGATCTATGTCAGCATTTGCTGTTTACTACTCTATATTATAAAAAGTTGTCATTTTACATTGCTGTCTATTTCTCCCGGGTTTTGCAAAGGATTTTAAGCGAATACCTTAGAAAGCGAAGATTTGAGTTTGCCAACATAATCCCAGACTGTCTTCGGTGAGATCCTCCCACCAATATGAATTGTGTCAGGTAAATCCTAAACAAGAAGCATTACATGGTAGTGTGAGAAAAACCAAAACCAAAAACCAAAAAAAGGCAGTGCAGGTTGCCCCATCCCAGTAGCTCAGTTAAATTTTAGCAGACTTTTATACATATGTTTTTAAATTCAGCCAGGCTATTCCTAAATTTGGAGGTGTTTAATTATGGGATGTGATCCAAAGGCCAACAGGATACATGGAACAGATACACACCCCAAACACGGAGAGCAGCAACACATCAAATAGTTCTGTGTGCCCATTACTGGCATTTATAGGGAAACTATAATATACAGATTTACTGGCTTTTACGGGAAGCTACTATCTGAAATACAGCTTTCCTCCACATTTGCAGTGACCACAAGCCACTTGAATTCTGGTGAATATCCTGTCATGAGGACAGTGAAACTCATTTCAGCAAAAGCAGTACTCAGAAGAACAAGCAACCCTACTAAGTCCTAAACCATACATTAGTGATTGAAAATTCCTAAGACATCTAAAATGCCCTTGAGAGAAAAAAAAAAAAAAGAAAAACCTTTCTACTGTCTCATTATTTGAATGCACACCCTCTCAGAACAGTATAATCCAACCAGTTTTACTCGAAAATTAGTAACAAGGATGATTCTTTTCATAAGCAGCTGAACAAAATTTTCTAATACATCACATCAGTGGCCCATCTAGTTTGAGAACAGAACAAGGCACACACTTTAAAACACTGGCTCCTAAACAAGGAAGCTGAGGTAAAGCCATTATTCCATGTTAGATCCTAACCTATGTATAAACACAAGGAAAGACATTAGAATTCTTCAGAGATTCGTGAGGAATTTTTAAAAGGCTGAGGTTTTTTTCTTGAGCTACATTTCCCATTACTACAAAGATGTAATTTACCACTCCTATGGCTCTAACGTGACACACAGTGCCCCCAGCCTTTCTAGCACCAGGAACTGCAGCACAGACCCATTCCAAACACACACACACCTCACTAAGATAATCAAAGCACCCGGAGACTGGATATGCTTTAGTGACAAATTTGGCCACACTTTGCATGTTAATAAATCCTTTCCAAATGGTGTTGAGACGAGACAGAAAGAGGGAAGTGTCGCTGTCCTGAGGTGAGCGAGGCTCTGAAGCACTGCAAAACAAATCCAAATAGAAAGGTTACAGAATACCAATGAGAATGGGCCCTTTATTTTAAATGTTCTTCCCTCCTCCTATTAATCCAATACTTTCTTTTGAATAAGTAACAGAATTTTTACTTAACATGCTTTGTTAAAAGTTTTCCATTAACTTGGTATTAGTTAAAAAAGCAAGGAGTAACAGAAAATCAACCTGTAGCTGCAGACAGGTAAAGAGATGCCAAAAGGTATGACTTTTATAAAACCAATTATAGACTTCTCACTAAGTAAACAATATCCTTCTGAAAGAGATTCTGAAGTAAAGAACTTGCTATGAATAAAACTATTTTAACTGCAACTGCAAAAGGATATACTCAGCATATTTATTTTTACTCAGAATGTGAAAGAAATCCACTTCCTTTCAAGCTGACCAATTGGTTAATTTTAATTCTTATTTAGATGCAACAGTATTTTAATACAGGATGAAAATCTGGAAATGCCTCTAAGCAATCTGTCCTATGCACTGTCGTTCTAGATATTAATGTATACTCAGACTTCTAAGTCTGCATGACACCTTCAGGTTTTATTTCTGCTGGAACACTGCAGAATCCTTGTTGTCAACACACACTGATGCCCTGAAAACTTTACCAAGCTAGAGAAAGCAAATGGGGAGAGATGGCATTTCAAAAATGTGAATCAGGCTCCCTGAACTTTAAACCTCCACAAGCCTTTTGGTTGAGGGAAAGGGAACAGGGACACATGGGAATCTGCAGAGAGGCACAGGAGGGATGTGGCAGCTGCTGAGGATACGCACTTGGTGTTGGGTGACTGATGAACTGCCAGGTATCTGGGATCTGGTGAGGAAGAGGGTTTGGTTAATATTGACTTGGGGACAGTTGCAACCGGTTTGGAAGTTTCCTGTTTGGTTTCCCCCGTGGAGATTTTGTCAGCTGCAGGCCCAGGGCGCAGGGCCGGTGTCACGGTCCCAGAGGAGCCGCTCATGGCTGTCCTGGGGTCTCTGCCAGAAACCGTCACGGTTGTGACAACAGGGCCAGCACAGGTGGCAGGGAGAGCAGAGACCTCTTCAGGTACAGCAGAGTCTGTGCTGTTCTGGCTCTGGCTTGTGGGAATGTAAGTTCCTTCTGCAGCTGGCTGGGAAACCGTTTCTGCGGCCGGCTCAACATCGATTTCCATTGCATCATCAGCGACAGGCTCTTTGTCAGGCTCTGCTGCCGGGGCTGCTGCAGGACTTTCATACTTGGCCTGCACTTCTGGCTTTGATTTCGACTCCACCTTCTTGGCAGAAGCCCCTGACTTCACCTTCTTAGCTGGTATCTCATCTTCTAATGCTGAAATCTGACCTATAGATTTATATCAAGTGCTTATGATTAGTATTTAACAGTAGTTTGGAGAAACTATTTTTAAAAAACCAAATAAACAACACTTTTAAATAACAGTTCTTTTACTTTCGCCAAGGTCAGCATTGTCTATAAATACCTGTACAGATTTTACAGTTCAGGTCAAAGAGATGGGCTCGATGCTGACTTGTTGTATCCTTCAACATGCTGCTAAAAACGTCTAGAGAAGGAGCATTGTTCAAACTGGGTGCAGTTCGGGTTGATTCTTGCTGTTCCTAAAAGTGAATAAACACAAAAAATATTATTACAGTTGATCATTAACTTCAACAATAAAAAAATACTTTGAAAGCTGTTAATTCGGTTCTTTAAAAGAATACACAGAAGTCCTTGCTTAAAGCATTATCATGCTAGATGGACTTATCTCATGATATGTGACCTCATTTCAAGCCACGGTGCTTGTAAGTAGAGCTTATGTTCAGAAAGAAAAGATTTTTCTGTAAATTGACATCAATAGCTGAAAAATACACAGCATGTTTGAAGTCCCTGAAAAATACACCTATCACTGGCTGTTGCAGTCCTTCACGCTTGAGCAATGCTCATAGCACACCCAGTGGGCAATGATATCCCCACAGTTCAGTGAAACAATCTGCACTTCTGGTGACAAATTCAAAGCCCTGACTGCCACTTCTCCCCCTCAATCCTCATGCTGAAGGAGTACTCACATCAGAGTCAGATACTGGTGGAGAATCCTCCATATTGACAGCAGGCACATGTTCCCGTTTGACAGCAGTTTTCTTGATTTCGTGAGGTTTGCTTCTCGACTCCATCTGAAAGAAACCAGACAATGTTGGTAAAAGCTCCATATATTTCTTTTACTCTATGCTGTGCTATCATTTGGCATATGGTAGGGAAAAAGTGTACTGGAACTGAATGTTATTAATGATTTGTTAGGAAGAAAATGGTACATTAATTAACATATAATTGGTGGTAAAGTTTTGCAAACTTGCCCTTAAATTGTACTTAAGAACATAGGGAAAAATTATGTTACTTACTGCCTTAGCTGGTTTCTCTTTCCACACAGACAGTTCTTTAGATAAAAGTTCTTCTGGCTTCATTCTCACCAGTTTTGACAGGGAGATTTCCTCACGAAGGACACGATGGAAAAGTCCCTGAAAATAGAAGAGACTTTTGCCATGCTGAAGGGAACCTGCTCAGGTAATTTTTGATATTAACAGTGCTGGGCAGGCAAAGCCTGCTCCAGTTTCTTAATTCTCTATTAAAAATATTACCAATTTATAAGCAAACATGGAAAAATGCAGGAACCAGAAATCAGCTATGATATAAACCCCAAGTATAAATACACCACATCAAATGCTCAAACAGGAGAAATACCAATCACCAACTAAAGTAGGATTTTAATGCCTATTTAGATAAAAATATTGCTTAAAATGCTTGAATAGCTTTATAACACTTTATTGTTTAATTCATTAGTCTCTATTTTGAAACTCTTAATGTTGGGAGTAGAGTCTGACATACCATTCAAGCCCAAAAAGCACATTTCTAGCAACAAGTTGACTATTTAAGAAATTTCCAAACCTGGTTTTTTGGGTCCTTGAGATTGAACATGATGCTCCGGTACTTGCTCTTGTATCTGTTGTCTGTCACTTGGAACAAGTTAAACATCTCCTTCTCAATGTTGAGTGCCACTTTCCCCACTTCACTCTCTGTCATGACCAGGTCATCGCTGTCATTGACTCTGTTGCAAACAAGAACAGGAATGTTTGGTTAGGTCAGGGGTGAATGGTCAGGTACAATCACAAAAAATGAATTTTTCAGAGCTGACCTTGGCCTCAGCCAGGGAGAGCTTGAGACTCCTTTAAATGAAACCACAAAGCTGAAGTCCATCTCAGGACCTTGAACTCTTGCAAATTTTACTTACTGCCCACAGATGGCCATGAAGGACATGGCCTTGGGAGAACAAGTCAGCCTTTATCCTGCTCATGGCACTGCCACCAGGAGCTTCTCTGCTAGGAATGACACAGGGAGCCCAAGCACTTGAGTTCTGGTCTTGGATTCCCCACTGTGACCAGGATTTCCTTTTCAGAGACAACACCAGAGGGCAGTGCTCTACGACAAGTCTTGATGGTTAGCATTATCTTTAATAGTTATTGTGGGAAAACTCGCCATTTTTTGGTGTTATTTTTTTCCTGTCCTAAGCGACAGTTATCTGTCGACAAAAACTTCTTCTTGTTGATTTGCATGTTGGGAGAGGAGGGAACCTTTCCTTCAGTGAGCTTTTAACCCTTCACTATGGTATTTCCTGTACTATGTTCCCTACAACTCTCCATCTCCAACACTGCCATCTCTAGACTTTAAAACTCAAGAGCATCTGCATTTTAAAAGCTTCTATGCTCTGATTTAATCCTTCAACTGTAATTGTCTCAATATAAATGGAACAGTGATGTTTCTCATTTATTTTCTATCTGGAATTTTTATTTCAAATATAAACCTGAGATGCTGACTGCACTTGTAGTCATTTGTTGCATAAATTCAATCCCTCAGAATTCTTTATCAAGACAAACTAGACTCTGCCTGCTACTTCTAGGTGCAGCTTCCTATATAAATGATTTTGAATTCCCACCTCTTCCATAAAATCTCTTTCAGGGATCGTCGAATATTCTGTCGAATCTGAGAGTTGGGCTGTGACTGGGCAGGACTGGCTGAGGCTTTTGCTTGACTGCTTCCAGCTGCAGCTGACATGGAAGACAGTGAAGGCTTTTTGAGTCCTCCACTCAAACTGGAAGACGGAGCCACTTTCTTGGCGACTGAGGAGCCATGAGAGAGAGGTGGCTGTTTGGAAGGAACACTGCCTGATGAAGGCCAAGGTTTCTTGGGAATGACACCTTTGAAACTTCCAGCAGGTTTCAGTGGTGGCTTAGCTAGTGAGGTGTTGGAGAAGGATGGGGACTTCTTGGAAGGCAGATTTTTGGTGAGAGAAGAGGACTGTTTCTCCATGACAGATACCACAGCCTTCTTCGGTGCCGAGGTGGACTCTGCTCGATCTTCGTTCCTTTTCTCTTCCCTTTGGGCTGTTAAAACAAAGAAGAAAATAAAATATACTTAACTTTATAACTTTGCATTCATGAAGAGCAAATATCAATATAAAGAAAAGTCTGTGAAATACCATCTCCAGTGAATAATTACCAGGCAAGCAGCTTAAGCTATTTATTCTGACTTGCCTCATTAAAAGTGATTTTTGAAATCATGCCATGATTGACTTGCTTGTTGAAAATTTTGTGCATAAGAAAAATGGAGGGGGGGGGGGGACAGAAAGGCACCACCTTCAAAGATTCCTGAGTGTGATTTCATGGTTAAGCTTCCTAATCAACCCAAATTCTTACACATAGAAAAATTGGTTAAAATGCAATACAATCCACACTCTGCATTTAAACAGAAAAGGTCTCATAGCACTTTACAGAATTTGACCTGATAACAAAGTCCATGAATTTGGAATTGTACTAATACTACACTGAGTACTACTGAAGTTTAATAAACCTATTCAGCTCCTAGAGCTAAAGTCTAGATTTAAAGAGTATTTAAACAGTGTGGCTCAGGCTGTAGCCATTTAATCCTCATCACTCTCAAACCATTCCATACATAATATTCAGTTTTCCATTTAAAATTCTAATGCTACAATAATTGATACACATAATATACAAGAAAATTTTTGAAGTCAAAGTAAAAGCTCCATGTTTCACGCCTGTAAAAGATATACTTGAACAGGATTTTAAAAGCAATTATGTTTTTAAATTGCATTTCATCTCTACCACCTTCTGGCACTGACAGGAACAATTAAACCCAGCACAAAAAAGCCAAACCCCATAACACACACATCCTCCTCCAAGAGAACATAATTTTCAAGACAACAGAGTTACAGGGGGCAAACACCAGCACGTGGATCCTGAGAGCTCAAACGAGGATGGGTTCTGAGGGAAACTACAAAAAAAACAACTCATAAACCAGAGCTGTTTCTAATATTGTTGGTTTGTAGATGTATTAACCCACGTGCCTTAGGTGCAACGTGCAGAGCACTCCCTAGGCACCATCCAGGAGTGCCAGTAACTCTACCAAAGAGCAGCTGGTCCTTCTTCACCTTCCAGGTCTGCTTTGATGAGAGCAGGAATCACTGGAAAAGGTCTAAATGTCCTGAGATGGACTTGATAGGGACCAAGCACTCTTGGAGGGGGGGGTCTGCTTGAAAACACCCCACACATCAGCATAAATTCCCGGTGTAATAATCCCTCAAACAGCAGAAGATTTGGAATTCTTAAGGGACAAATGATACTCCCTTATTTCGTGAAGAAATGGCGTTGCAAGTTTCTGTGTGCCTAGTGGAGATCAGCACTTCCCTGGACAGCAGTGTGCACTTCCAGCCTCACCCCCTTCCCTGAAACTGGCCCTCAGTGTTTCCATGGACACGGGTGGGAGACGAGCCAAGAAACACCACAGGGACTGACCTCTTGTAAGGTGAAGTGCAGGGGTGTATGCTCAACTTCTACCTGAACACAAGAAACCAGAAGATCAAAAGGTACTGTATCTCTGTCCCTACAAGTTTCCTCCAAGAGGTATTTACAACTGAGGATTTTTTCCAAGCAAGATTTAACTACTTGAAGCGTCAAACAAAACCCGCTGTCAAAGTACATTAAATCATTTCAGAGGCTGTGATGATTTTGCTATAAATGAAATGCAATTAGTACCTGCACACTATTCTAGGCCAGAGTTTTCCCTAGAATGGCCTTGATTCCTGTCTGACTGAGCAAGGGACACCTTCCATGTGACCCACAGCATCTCTCCCTATGTCTCCCTTAACACTATTCCAGTTGTCAAGGAGACTTTGGCAATCCCAGGAGGGAGGAAGAGAACAAGAAACCATTGCTGATATGGTTGATTTGGTCAAGCAGGGTCCCCGGAACTCAAGAGGTAACCAGTTGACCTATTTTGAGGTCAGTCTTGAACAGGAAGATGGCAAATATCCAAAATGTGTGCACTGCAGAAATTGCTCCCATTGTCTTGCTCCTGGATTTATTTGATCTTCTGCACAGAACAGGATCTTTTCAGGCAGGTGGGACAGCAGCACACTCTGTCACTTGCCACGGCAAGGCAGGACAGAACAGTTTGGTTTGCAAAGTGGTAACAGCAAAATTAAGTCCTCAGTACCAAGACATTTAGATCTTTGTGATTACAGTGGAAGTATGACTGTAAATTTATTCGTAATCTTCTAACCACTGTCTATTTAATAATTAAAGCAGTTAACAAAAACTACATTGATAGAACTAAAAATAGCAGAACCAAGATGTTTTGTGTCCCTCAGATGTTGTGCATATATAAGAACTATACTCACACCAAACCCCTTTCTGTTATGGATAGCTATATCACTTGTAAGAATATGAGAATATATTGTAAGAATACAAACTTGTAAAATAAACAAACAAAAGCTACTAGTACAAAGCTGGATTGTCATTTCTGGGGCTGAAGGCCAGCAGTCTGTAAGGTGCAAGGATCCACAGAGGCATCCTTTAACCTGACAGCTGACACCATGACTAACCGTGTATAATTTTATGCTTCTTTAGCCAATGGAAAACACACAAATAGCTCCCAAGTATCTTGTGCTCCTGACAGTTTCAAGTTACAATGCTATTTTATACCAATTTCAAGTGTCTCCTGAGCAGGACTCGTTGATCAGACACGATGGTACAGATTCTCTATGTACTAACTCAGACACAAACTCTTACACTTCTACAAAACTACCAAGGTCCTGTTCAAACTGACACTGTCCAATCAAGCACGTGCAGGTTTTGATAAAGAACTCAGAATACTTAAGATACCCAGAATACTAGATCCTGTGTACAAACAACTTATGACAGCTGTACATGAAGCTTATCTAAAAAAAACCCTCTTATCCTGTTTTGACAATGAGAAATCAGAATTTTTTGTCCTATCAAGTTTCAGGGTTCAGTGTCAATGTGCTGCCCCATAATTCACCTGAAGCAACTGACTGTGCACGATACTGCTCTTGGACCCCAAGGCCAGGAGCACACAGGGGAGGGTGGGGAAGGAGCAGTGCTGGCTCTTGGGGGGGCAGCTCACTCTCCTGCTGATCTATCCACAAGAGCACACCCCAAAGCTGACGGCACCTCCTGACAGGTATGGAACATGGCAGGTGTATGTCTGGAAGCACTAACAGCAACGTGCACTCTCTTCTGAGAGCAGGATGCCAACACATACGGAGTTTTACTTCTGAACAGATGCCAGAGCTGCTCAGCAAATGGATGAGACAGATCCTGGACCATGTATTCCCTCAGCCCAGGATTTCCAAGTACTGCCTGGCTGTGCAGTCTATGGGCAGCATGAGGAGAAGGCACAGCCAATGCTACTGCACACACTGGCTCCTATGTTTTATACCATGGTGGCTTTGGTCCTTTGCATCAGTAGCTCCAGTGGACCTATAATAAATGTCCTAAACTAAATTTAAAATAAAAGGATAAGACAAGCACTGAACACCACAGCCCATCCCTTAAGAGACTAACATGGAGTTTCACCACCAGCAGTTTAGAATAAGGCATTTGGTGGTTTTCTATTTAGCACTTCTAACACCCAGGTGACCCTCCCTGGCTTGATGTCTGAAACACAATTTAAAATAACAGTAGCTCCTAATTGCCTCATTTTATCCCATGGGCCACTTGTTAGGACAGGAAGAGGATCCTTACTGACTGGAGGGAGACATGGGCTAAAGAGACTGAGGTGCAGCTGCAGCTAACGAGCCAACACGTTCCCAGGGTGAAACCCAAACCCTCCGGCACAAAACTCATTCCTCCCAGGCTTAACAAACAGCATTACTCAGTGTACTAGACAGAACTAGAATCTCTCCCACCACGTGTGGACAGACACAGAACCCCTCCCCTGAGGAAAGTCCCGTGCAGTTACACTGGCCATTACTACACACAGCCGTGGAGAGGCTTCTGCACGCAGAGCGGGACTGCACTGCCACAGCCTCCGCTGGGACACAGGAACCCGACAGCTCCAGGTACTTGTGAACCTCTCAACACGGTGTCTCGGCCCTGCCAGGCCATGGTGGAGGCCCAGTTCAAGCAGGATTTCCACAGTGCAGAGCTGTTAACTTGGCATGAAGGATTTGCAGACTGTACTTTTATCCCTCTCCAACACCAAGAGGCCAGACTTGACACCACCAGAATTATCCAAAGGAAACATTCTTCAAAGATCGGGGAAGAAACAAAGTTTCTGTCTAGCATGAGTCTATTCCTGTTTTTTCCCCCCTTTCTCCACCCAATTCTTCTTTGGAGTTAAGAGCTTTTGAATGCCACTTCAAAACACTAATCCCGATTTCTATAGAAATTATTTGTGATAAGCTATTTTGCTGTAACTATTAGCACCTACTTTTTCAATTTTTAAATACCATAATAATAACACCAGTGCTATTCCTTTTCTCTGTATAGTTTTAAAACTATTCAGAACACAGCTCTTGAAAAGAACTTTAATTTCAGGCTCTAGTTGATGTTAAAACTTTTAAATGCTGTGGAGGTACACCACAGGCTATTACAGTTGAAGAGCCCATTTTACAATGACTCCTGTAAAGCCATGTTTAGGGTGTTTTTTAAATAAAAAGCACCACAGCTCCTCTTACAGGACATTAAAACACTTCTGTTTTAATGCAATACATCTTGCAGCCCTGTAGGCTACTGTAATTTTCTCTACCGACTGAAGGCTTTGGCATAAGGCTGTTCATAGTGCGGCACGATTGTAACTGGTGTCTAGTATCATCCTAATGTTTCCCCTGTGTTCTCCATTGACATTGATCTACTTTCTTCCCCAGGATGGAATTCCTCCAGCCCACGTGAGAGGAGCCGATGGCTGCGTCGTGTCCAGCTTGCACAGAACTTCCTGCACTGGGAGCACAGGCCCAAGGGAGCAGGATGTCAGGAACCCAGCACTTGAGGGGACACTGCCCAGCACAGGCAGCCCAAGCCTGTCTGGGTTTTACTGCTGTATTTCAGATTTGTCTCTCACTACAATAGAGAGTTTAAAGGAAAAAACCAAAATCACATAACTAACTTTCAGTCTTACGCATGATTAATATAAACTCCTGTGGCACCAACAGTAAGAAAGCTGGTAATTAACATTTTTCTTTAACAGTAAGTCTGTAAAATTCCACAAAATTGAGAACACAACCTAAGCAGAGAACAGCCACTTGTGATCCACTGTTCAAAACTGGATCACTTTTGCTACACATTTAAGTAGATTTTTATGCCTTTAGAGAGAAAAAAATTCAGCGCTGCAGCAGTGAAACCCATTAATACCTGCCAGAAAACATTTACACAGCCTGTACAAAGGCCGGGCAGAGCTGAGCAATTCCATCCTGTGACAAGAGCTGATCTCTAGTGGCACCAGCACTGGTCCTTAAAGCAGCTGACAGGAGGAACACAGGTGTGCACAGAGCCTGTCACCTGTGCAGCTCCTGGCCTGGCAGTGTTCTGGGCATCACCCGAGACTCGGGCAGTGCCGCTCGGTCCCGCGGCTCCAGGGCTCAGCCGCAGGTGGCTGCGCTGGCCGTCCCTGCGCCGTCGTCCCGGCGCGCTGCAGTTCTCCGCTCCGAGCAGGGGCAAGGCCAGGGCAGCTCTGGCACACAGGGCAGCACGGGTCCTGGCCTACGAGGGAACACCTGACCCCGCTGCCAGTGGCTGAGAATTCTACCAATGCAGGGTTTCCCAACCGCAGGTGTGGTTCAGCAGTTTCCCGTGTCCCGAGAGGAGTTGTTTGACACAGCTGTGCCATGAGCCCCTCCTGTATGACCTGTGACAGGAATAACCTGAACAGAGCAGAATTTAACCACCCCCCCC
>VWZN01003126.1:466461-491023 GCA_013396955.1 Regulus satrapa
CCGCCCCAATGCAGTTGTCACTACCAAACTTTAATCCAAAAGTTCTTCCAAGGTGAAACCTTTTGAAACGGAAAAAAAAAGGGAACAAAAGACACGGTGAGCAGGTGCTTGAGCTGTCAGTCCCAAAGCACTCCACAACGGGAAGCTACTTACCCGTTCTGAGTCAGCTGTGCCCAGTCCCGTGCTGGGGCTGCCTGACATCTGTGCCTCGGGCACTGCTCGGCGCCGCTGGGTGCCCCGAAGCCCCCTCTGGTGGCACCGAGCACCGATGCCCGCGGCTGTGCAGATGAGCAGCTCTGGGACCGCTGCAGCTCCGAGCCCGTGCGATTGCTCCCTCCTCACATCTGCTTCTGCAGGGCTTTTTGTCACTTCCCTCTAAGATAACTCAGTGCTAGCTCTAATCCAGATGTGTTGACTGCCCTTAAACCAGGTTTGGTGTTTTCATTGTTACCTGCCCCATCTCCTTCCACTTTCAAGACCAAACCAAACTTTATTTAACACTAGTGTCTGGCATGTGCTGCCTACCCCACACCTGCTCTTTGAAAGCCTCCATCAGGTCTGATCTACACTAAAGCTAAGCTGCCTGTGTGCCGAGCTGCTACGTTCAGGCACACAAAGTAAACCTGTCTCTAAGTTAATCCAGGAGACTCTGACACAAAGGCCTGCCTTTTCTGCAGTGATTTGTGTTCAAAGCAACCTGTAGCTCTCTGCTGACGTGCATTTGTGGCTTTGATACACAAGCTTTATTTTAATCTACATGATACTGTAGTGATCTATCTGATCTCTGTTAGACAACTTCATCTTGACTCCTATCCCCTCCCACAGGAGAGAGGCACTATCTGAGGCAAAAAAAAGGGGCTTCTTATTTTCCAGACTGTTCATGGATTGGCATCATCACTCCTTGCAGGGACAGGCCATCTTCGGGTTCCAAGTTCAGCACAGATCGGACACAGTGAATCAGCAGCGAACGTGACTCAAAGTGCAAGTGATCACCTCAAAAAAAAACAACCCCTTTTATTTGGGGACTAGCAAAGAACTTTTTCACTGGCTGTGCAGTCAAGTGATGAAGTTCAAAGAACTGAAGCAAAATCAGTAAAATAAAGCAAAACAGCAAGAGGGTGGTGAGTGTTTTTAATCAAGCTTTCATCACTTTCAGTGTTGATGATGAGATAAACCACCCTCATATGCACAGTGTCTCTGGAAGCTGTACCAGGTTTCTGCCCCCCAACCCCTTCCCCTGAGCAATGGTTCTCACATGGAATCCACGCACCCTGAGGGCAGGAGTGCTGGCCTGCTGTCTCCGAGTGCCTTGGCCGTGCTGTGCTGGGTGTTTGAGAGGCACATGCCAGGAGCAGGGACGAGCTTTCCTAACTTAAGAGACGGCAACAATCTCCAGATGGCTGCCAGCCACAGGGCACGTGTGACATACCTTGCAGAGCAGAGAAGGTGAGCTCCAGTAGTTCACAGGGAGGTGATGGAAACGGCTCCCCAAGGATCCCACTGCTCCTTTTAACTGGCTGGGTCCCAGGGGACGTTGGCTCCAGCACCACTACAGTCTGCCTCCCTCCACGGGCAGGGCTCGGCTCTGGTGCCAGCCTCAGGCCAGCACAGCCCCCGCCAGTCTCACGACAGGAGTTCAGCACTGGAGCTGCCAGGTTATACTCCTGTACAACCCTTCCAAAGCCAGGTCTCCAAGGTGAATTTCTCAGAAGTTCTGGCAGACTCATCTTGGGTATGGTGATCATTATTGTCTGTCAGCAGCCTTTCTGAAAACTCCTCTAGATCAAACATTCAGGTCAGGCCTACATACAGGGCAGTCAGGTGTCCCAGAAAGTAGCCAGTACCAAAATCAGTAATTCTTTTCATTTCCCTGGTAGTACTCAATACTTACTGCCTCTTAGGATGGGCCTACATGACAGCATTAAACAAGACACCTTGGCTTTCTAGGAGGCAATTCAGATGCCAGCACAGTTCAGTTTTAACCGTACAGAACCTGGCACAGATTGGATTTTCCTGTGAGGGAAGCACTCACACCCAAAGGAATGCAGTCTACCTACAATCAGTCCTTGCAGGCAAACATACCTATGGCTTAGGAAGAAGAGTTTAAGTAAAATATACTTTAAGTTAAGCTAAACCAACAGCAGTATATCCACATCCACTGCACTTAACAGTCAACTTCAGCTGGTACAATCTTGCCTGAAAACCAGAATTAAATTGGCACCAGCCTGTGGATAAACAGGAACTATCATTCTTCACATCAGTACTTACAGCTCCCTACACCACTATTACTGCCTGAGCCATAAATCCTGTCTTTAGTGCACTCTTTAGTCCCCCTGCTCTCTGTAGAGTGGTTTTCTTTCTTGTCTTCATGCTGTTATTACATAAAGAAAAAAAGAATCAAGACACAAGGAAATGCACACATGAATTATGCATGCCATAATTCTGCCATTTTGATACACACAGCAGTGCCTGCTGGTGGGGCATCCCACTACCCCTGTGCTCCATTCTCAGTCTCCTTATTTTGTTAGAGGTGTACAGGAACAAACAGTCCAAGATCTTTATCTACACAAGAACATTCTATTCCTTTGTGAAACTGCTCTTGAGTGTAGGAAACTTCAACAGTAGAAGAGGTGGAAAAAAACTAAAGAGGGGTAACAAAAGGAAACTTGTACCATCAAAGCCAGGGCTCCCACTTCCAGGAGGTGGCAGCATCGTCTCTTCGTAGCTTCCTGCTGGGAATCAGGAGCAGGACCACAAACGTTTTCTCTGAGGGAAACACTCCTCCTTCCCCCTTATTAAAAACTTAAATGAAATACTGATACCAAATAAAGTATGACCACAATTTGCTATAAATTCACAATGTATCTATCTGCAGGTAATGTAAACATAAGTTTAGTGATCTGGTGTGACAAATGCTTTTTACTCTGAAGTTTTCCCACAAGAATAATTTAACACTTCCTTTTGAACTTTTGTATCTAATCCTCCCCACTCTCCTGAACGCTTAGTTGCTCTTCTCACCTGAACTGAGTAAATTATCACTTCGTGTATTTAAGTCTAATAAATCAGGTGAACTTCAAAGCTTTGAAGCACTAATGAATACTTAGCATACTTAGGACTGGGTAGTTTAAAAACTGGGATACTGCAAATGCTTACACTCTTCCCCTCCTCAGGAATTCATTTTTTAAACTGCATTTGCTTCTGACTTCTCCTTGGCAATTAAGAGCATAAATATCAAAAAGTCTCTTACAAGTGTTGCTGTTGTAACATGGATCTACAAAAAATGTTCGTAAATCTGAACAATTCATATACTTATATAACTTTGGAAGCCAGGATGACTTCTGAAATGGAATATAAAAGCTGAGCACTGTATATTAAATTAATACAAATTTTCCTAACAAAAGTAAAAGCAATTCTTCTGAAAGGGAATGTGACTCAGACCTAATTTCGTTTTATACATGTACTTCAAACGCTGTCTGAAACTTTAGAAGTACTTCTACTTAATATTCACATATCAAATCAAGATATTTCCCACTCTAGTTTTTAAATGAATCTAAAGGATTATTTTCACTGGGCACAGAAAGATTGAAGACAGTGTCATTTTCCAGGCAGCAGATTCTGGCGTACAAAATCACTTCCAAGTACAGCCCTAACTCTTACCCCAAAAGACAAAGTTCGGAAGAACCACAAACTAAAGGGATAACAGAAGGAAAAAATATCACTGTCCTGTATAACTGCAGAGTAGTAGCACCAAATATCCCTCTTTTTAAACAAATGCAGAAGAGGTTGGGAGAAGGGTTCTGGCGGTAGGGTTAGATGAAAATACACAATAGGCTCCTACCACCCAGTGATCCTCCAAAGTGATTTGGTTTTCTCAGTACTACTTAACAAAACAACTCTCTCATGTAATACCAACAAAATGTCATTACTCACAAGTACAGTGTAAGTATATAAAATAAATATGTTTGAAATGATAAACTGTCTGATGGAGAGCATTAGAGAGTGATTCTGTTAATCAGAAAGTTTTCTTAACTCCTAAAAGGCCTCCTGCGCTGAAGTTGTAAACAAGGATTTGAAGAACATGGCTGGAAGCTCTGGATAAACCCAGGCAGCATTCTGGAATACTGCACTTGGAAGTCCTTTGCCTCTTAAAGACTACAAGTCCTTCATAATCAATATTCAGAAAAGCAAGCTTCTAAACTAGGAGTTGGTTGGTTTTAACCAGATTATGTTTGGTCCAATAAACATGTTTTCCTTGACAGACTAGCTCAGACTTCTCACTCTTAAGATACCTGAAGTGAGATGACTCTCATGAATTTCCACAATTCTGTAAACTTTTAGGCTTGGAACAGCATATAAAGATTTTATAAAGAAATAAAATCTGGTAGAGTACTTTTGCCGATGGTGCATTGGCAGCTTCTCAGGTAGATTACAGCTCAGACCTATCCATTGAAAAGCAGGATATATCTTTTCACAAATACAAAACAATTTATCTGGGCATTCAGTAATGGCAGAGCTCCCACATATCAGTGCAACTTACCTTAACAAAAACAATCTGAAGTTCTTCCTTGCATTTGATATGAGAGATCTTCGTCACACGAACTAGGTTGTTCTCTATTTGTTCCTAAAGTCTGGTATTTACAATCTTTTAGAATAAATTTCACTGCTAAATTTTTAGCTGCAGGAATCTAGTTTTCTAGTGGAAATGGTTAAATATGTAACACTTACTGTGCGCTAAATCTTAAGATCTAACTCCCTTTAAAAACCCCTCAAAATTTCTGCCTTAAAACCCATATTCCTGTCTCCTAAGAAAAAACAAACCCTATGGGAATAAGGACATTTTAAGTGAAATGGTTTATGGACACCTGTAACTTCCCAGTCAGAAAAATCTGACATAAGCCCTTATAGTTTCAATTATGTCTTTCCACTAATTTTAGTTATGTTTAAAACACTACTGTATCTAACAAAAACCCTAATTTTTCTTTAAAATAATCTTAAAAGAATGGAAGTTAATTAAAATATAGACCTTAAGGGAGTTTACTATATAGAAGTTAGAGGTTCTAATATGCAGCAAAAATAGAGAGAAAAATTACAACCAGTTACCTTGATGTGGGTAAAGACCATTGCAATATACCTGGTATGTGCTATGTTCATCAACAGCAATTTAGGGTAGCTGGTGTCCCCTCAGTGTTTAAAAAAAATCTAACTAGAACATCTAATCTTAAATATTATTTATAAAGTTATAAGTTAGTTTACATGTAAGTGTTCAATAATGAGGTTTACTTATCCAAATAAAGTGTAAATTGGCCCAAGTGTAGTTACAAAAGCTGTGAGAACTGAATTTCTGAATTCACTCCTCAAAGGAGTAAACACAAGGTCATGTGGGTGGTAACTGAAATGTCAGATTTCATCTCAAGTTCCATAACTGCATTATAAAACCACTTAGATGGACTCAATCAAAAAATGTCATAAGCAGAAAAACTGGTTCAGGCTTCAAAGCAGTATTTACTTACCTTTACTTGAGTTACAAGGATGCTACTCAAAACCTGCAAAAATATGGGAGGCAGCATTTCTGCCTAACATCCAGTTGAGATGTGCTCTTGTGTGTGTGGATAATGTGTGGAACATGAACAGAAAAAGGGGGAAAAAAAAGAAAATAAAGATAATAGAGTTCTGCCTCCCCCCCATGATAAAAGTAAAGGATGGTCCTTAAGTTATTTCATGTAAGGAAGGAAAGCAGCAGGAATATACTTGACAGTTAAAAGCTGTTTGCAGAGGTGTCAAGTATCGTTGGATACCACGCTGGAGATTTCACTCTTGGCACAGGGCACTGAAAATGCAAGACCTGAGAGACAAGTGCCCAAATCTAAATTACAAAAATACAACTGAAATTAGTACAGGCAATTGCTGATGCACGGTGCATGCTGCACAACCTTTTTTGTAAAACTTAACACAAACGTATCCATACTTACCTTCTAGATTAGAAACAGACACTGTCTTTATGGGAAAGATTTCAAGCTTAACCATGTAGTTTCCATCCAGAAATCAGCTGGGCAGATCAACAGGCTCTTAATCATACAACTGTCATATGATACAAATGAAACTCCTAAAAGTGTTTCTCATTTGTGTGTATCTGTGTGTGAATCTTTGAAGGTGGAGAAAAGTAGCTCGGTGCCATAAGAAAAAATCCCCAAACCCTGAACTCCCTAGGCTTTTGCACAGCCGAGAATGGATGGGTATTCAAAGAAAAGATGATTATTCAGGAATATCCCTAAGCCATACATACATTTGAACAACAGTGCAGGTGAAATGGCAGCAGTCCTTTCAGGCTTTACAGCATTGTAATTATGATCGCTGGCCCAGGACGGCGTGACGGGCTCTGCCGCTGGCTCTCGAGCAGGAGCTTGGCTGTTTGCCTCACTCTTGGCCGTGCTCACTACAATCTTCTTCACGGGCACCTCTCTTTTCTCAGGGAACTGTCTCTTTTGGTTTGAAACTGGTTTGATGACCACCTGGATAATTAAAAGAAGTTACATTACTAATAGTCATCAAATATATTGCATTTTACAAACAGAGTTACACACACTATACACCTTTTTTTGTAAACTCATTATTTCTAAAGTACAGTATTTGAAATTATTTGATTACTCTTTAACCCAGTAAGTTGAAGTTTAGCTTAAGAAGACCAAATTAATTTTACTTAAAGTAAAATAAAACCTATGTAATTACTTAAAATAGTCCTTTTTTTTTTTTTCCAAGTCATTGCCATCTAGAACTTCCTTGTAAGGAACTATCTCCATCTAGAGGCAATTATGATTTTTTAAAAAGACAGGGAAACATTTCATTGTCTTTATCACAGAAAAAGGCAAGAGAATACCCACAAAACTCCCCCAAAAAACCCAGAAAGGTCCTCTTTGATGCAGGACTTGGCAGGCTTTTTTGAGCACAGAAATAAGGCACAGTGCTCCAGGACAATCGCTCTGAATGATGAACACAAGCTTACATGCTGCTGAGGTTTTGGTATGCCAGGCTTTTCAGACTTTGGTTTGATCTTCTCCTTAGGTTTCGGTTTTGCATCTTTGCCAGAACTCAGGATCTTCATGGTGGCTGCAGCGTGTTTGAGGATGCAGTCACTGCTGCAGTACACCGAGTCGGGCTGGGCCACGTTGAAACAGCCGGGGCCGATGCACTTGGAAGCACCAGGAGCTTCAATCACCTTCAAATACAGAGAGAAATGGAGTGAGGGCAGAGCTCAAAGAGGAAACAGCAGGAAAGGCCTCTGTAACATGGAGAAATTATTAAAGAGCTCGTGTGCAGAGTGCAGCTCCGAGCTGCACGACTGCCAGCATGAGAACTGCTGCTCATGACACAACACAACCAACCCATACAAAGGGAAGAACTGCACTCCTCTAACATTTTTTCAGGATGTGCCACACTTTCAAGTGGTTGGTCTGCTAGCCCTGAGATAAAGGAGGCTGGTTTCCTAAATTTTCAAATCCCACAGGCACACAAATGCTTTTTACTGATCCTCCAGATCATGTGAGAGATGTCCTTAATGATGCACAGCTGGGTTCTCAACAGCAACATCTCTAAACCATCCCCACCAGCTGTCCTCAGCCATGCACACCTGCAACAGTGTGCACTCACATATTCAGGTGTACAGATTATTCTTGCTCTACCTAAGAAGCCTTACCAATTTTCATTTTATAAGTCTTCAACTTACATTAAAAAAAAACATTCTTATACACAACTTTTACATGGCCTTCTACTCCTTACAAATTTATAGGTTTGCCCCTGCAATCTGAATTGTCCTCTAATTCAAAAGCACTCTCCACTTATATTAAGGTGCTACAGATGGAGCACTTACTTTTCCAATGCTCTGATTCAGAAAACAGCACATTCCTTGAAAACAGAGTGCATGAAGCTGAAATCTAGAAATATTTGAAAGCCCTTTCGGCTCCAACCTATCACCACTGGGTATTACACTTTCAGTGTCTCCTCTAAATTACTCCTAAAATGATACAAGACACTCACAGCTACTGCAGTTCTAAACAACCTCTCACCATTTGTAATTATCACAACTAAGTTTTCCAGGAATACTTCCAGTTAAATAAATATTATTTGTGTAGTGTGACTGATTTCTCTGCAATTAAGTCAGTACACAGCTTTACCACAGACTCTCGAAAAATCTGTGTACAAAGCACAATGTACTTGAAAATATTTTTTGAGAATACTGTTTTTCACACATTTATCTTAAAATAGTAAACATTTATATATTCAGCTCAAACTGTTCTATCTGTACATTAATCTCTGAAATCTAAAGGGAAATGCCCAAGACACTGGCACAACTGCAGTACCTTAGGCAGAACAAAGACAACCACTGCAGCACTTGTTCATTTTAATTCATGTACATGAAGCTGAAGAAACTTCTGTGCCTTTCCAATTGGGTGTGGAACTTTATATCACAAAAACTTAAACTTTCTTCTGATTTTGAAATTGTTAAAAAGACAAATTTTTAGATTTTAAAAGGCATTATAAAGAAATTCTCTGTTTGCTGATAACCTAAAACAGTCTCAGGACAAAAATCAGAACTTCAAAGTTAAACTGAAAGTACAGCTGGAATTAACTCCAACAGAGACTTGTCAATGTTAAATAGAAGTTCCACTACCACTGAAATGTCAAAATCATTTGTGATTATTTCAAGGATAATATAAACCAGTCCAGAATTACAGTATTAAAAATAATTAAAATTATTAAAAGAATACCTCACTGTTTGACTTCAAAATATTACTTAGAAAAGGCAGAATAGCACAAACTATTTCCTACACCTATATAAAACTTTTAAATCCCTTTTGAGTTTTTGAAACTAGCTTTTCATTCCTGTACTGATGGAACTGTTGTGCTAACACCAACAGTGTTCAGTGGGCTGTTCAGCTTAGGTGTAGCTTTAAAATCAAGTCAGATTTATAGCCATACAAGTCACTGTCTCCATGTCCTCAGTAAAACATGAAAAACAAGAAACAATTAAAATACTTACAGGTTGAAATATCTTTAGTTTTTTCTTTCCACTGGGATTTGCAGCTTTTTCAATCCTACCCTTGATTCCTTGGTCCTCAACTGATTTTTGTTCAATTGTTCCTATGCTTGTGAATTCTGTGCCATCCGCATTGCCTTGCTCCATTTTAGCTTCCTGCTGGTCTAGTTCTGAAACAGGCTCATCCTGTCCCTGGAGAATGGTGCAGTTTGGACAGATATAATCCTCACCATTCCTCTCCAACAATCTCCCTCGAGCCTCAGAAATACCCACGCAGTCACCATGAAACCATTCCTCACATCTATCACAACAAATCATAAACCTGAAAAAAAAAAAACCAACCAAGGAACAGTAAAACACTGTGAAATCAAAAGACAAGTAACATCAAATTAATATTTCAAGCAACACAACTTCAACACAACACCTCAATAAAGCACCAGTGTATGGTTCTGCCCTGCTGGTTGTATTGGTTTATCCTCTTTTCTCTTCTTCCTATAAACTCCCTGCCAAAATTCAACAAACCCAAAAGTTTATTCAAAAAGTAAGCAGGAGCATCTAGCTTAATTTTTCACCACAGAAAAATTCCAAGTCTTTACAGTGTGCTGGCAGCCAAGCCCTTTGCCTACCTGTTGTTATGAGGCTGACGACAAATACAGTACAGGGCGTTTGGGTCGTAGATCTCTGACTCGGGTTTGCTTTTGGGCTGTTCTTCAGGTTCCTCATCTGAGGCCCCCTTTGCTCCAAGGGTGGGCTTTTCCTCCTTCTGAGCCTCAAGATCTTCGGTGTCCTCCTCAGACACAACCACCTGACTGGCGATCTCAGTGCTGTCTGCAGTCTCAGGCTCCTGTTTAACAGGCAGCTCAGACTCATCCTGTTTTTCAGGGGTGACATCGCCTGCTTTGGCAGGATCTTGCTCCGAATTCCTTTTCCTCAGGTGGTTCCGCACATCCTTCAACAGCAGCTGAGGAGTTTTCTGCTCAACACGTTTCTTTCTTAGCCGAGTCTGCAGTTCCTTTAGTGTTAACCCATCGCTGTCACTATCAGAAGTAGCATCTTCCTCTTCCTCCATCTCCTCCTCCTCTTCTTCCTCTTCCTCTTTTGTGGGTCTGCTTTTAGGGCTTTTCTGCTCCTTACAACTCCTGGTGCAAATCCTCCGAGTGACAGGTTTTGTGTCTGGAGTGCTCTCAACGCTGTCTTCAGAAGCGGTTTCAGCATCCGTGGCTGGCCCCGAGGCGGCCTCGCTGGAATCCTCCAGGGTGGTGGGCACGCTCCTCCTGCCCCGGCGCCTCACCGTGGTCAGGAACTCCTCCACCCTCTCCGTGCGCTTTGGCTGCCGGCCACTCCTCCTCAGGTTTATGCCTTGTTGCTGCTGCTGAGGCTGCTGCTCACTGGAGTCCACATCAACATCTCCTGCGCCCTCTCTCTTAGCAATCGTGGTCCTCCGAAAGCCCCAGGTTTTCCTGAACTCTTTACTTGTTGGCTTGACAGACTTCTGTTCCTCCTCATTGCTTTGCTCACCTTTATCATCCAACACTGATGCTAAAAACAAGGGAAAGAGTTAATAAAGTGGTGATGAACCATGTGCTCTCTTAAAACCTTTTTTTCAACACGTTATTTCCTTTGTGACATCTATGTATCTCTACTTCATATGATGAGCCTCAAAACACACAAAACAATTTCTTGTAAATGTAATACAAAGCAGTAGCAATTAAATACATTCCTGATCACTGTGACAACGTACTCCGGCTGTTCGTGTTACAAACTCTTGAGCTATTTAAAATAATTTACACACATACACACAATGTGGACAAAAAAAGCACATTTTCAATTGCAAAGGAAGAACTCTTACCAGGAGAATTGTTTTCCATGTTGTCAGTATTAGGTTCAGACTCTAATGGTGCTGTGTTTCCTGCTTGTTCCATAGTACAGGCAACACTGTCCCCACTCTGAAATGCTGAAGAAAAACAAAATTACGTCCATAACTCTCATTCAAAAATATTCATAGCCCAAGTAATTAGTAAATATTTTGACCTCAGTATTAATTGTAACAAGCACTTGGATTTCAAGCCACGAATGTTCCTTCAAAGTACTAAGTTAAACATGTGGGTTTGGATACTGTACTCACATATTTTATTGAGTAGCCTTAGGATTTCTGATAGTTTCTGATATTTCTCAGAAAAAAACAAACAAAATTCATTCATGGTATGAACCTACTCCCTTGGGGTTTTTCTGGGGAAAAACTCTACAGCAGTTTCACTATGCGTGGAATTAAATTTAAGAAAGGCTGGTCCTAGACATGGTTATATACAAAGATGTTTTCAGCCTATGTGATCTCCCAGAATGACCCAAAAAACCCTGGTTCAGCAAAGACTCTCCAACTGTCAGACTCATCCACCAATAAAAAAACCCCAACAAAATCTGTGCTGACAACCAGACCTCTGTTTTCCTTAAAGTCTTTCCCAGCTTACTAAAAGACACTGTTATTTGAGAAGCCAGAAGCAAATGACAGAAATAAATGCAGGATATGTACTTAGATAAATTCAGGAATAACCTGAACAAGTATTAAAGTTAATCTACTTCCAATGAGCTGCTTGGCCTGGAAGTGCTCCTCAGAGCACGGAACTGCTCTGCAGCCACTGCAGGGGCACTGGAACATGCAGTAGCACCTGCACCTCAAAGAGCTGGCTAAACAGAAAGTTATCTGAAAACAAAGAACACACCCCAAGGATGTTCCTGGATATGTGTATCCCTGGCTGAGGAATTGCCAAGGTAAAGCAAAAGGGAACATGAGCTGAATTCTTCAGCAACAGCACTGATGTTTTTAACAGCTGTACGTAACACAGCTACAAGTTTTCAGAGACATTCTTCAGCAAGCTTTTCCCAGATTTCCAGTGTTCTCTGGGAATAAATGCCTTCTTATTTCATATACTGCATCACATCCATTACTGTTCTGTCTTTACACAATCCCTCCTCTGCAAATCCTCTGCTTTCAGTGTTACATTTAACACTGCTGGAACAGAAATGCTAAGGGGCAATGCTATGGAAACATAAAAATCTATGCAGATATGTTGAAAAAATTAACACTTCAGTCGTAACTGTGAATACTAAAAATGTCACTGGAAAAGCAGTAGACGTCAGAACATTAATTTAAATAGCAACTGACTACTTTTAATGTTAGAAAAGTGAAATTTAATCCTGCAGTACACAGGTAAAGAGCTCAAATTGTCTCAATCCAATATGAAACTTCTTTAAGTACCCCCATTAAAAAAAACACTAACAATAAATGTTTAGCTTTTTTTAACAGCACTAAAACTATATTTGTAGAAAAAGGTCACAATATAATTAAGGGAACAAGTCGAAACAGTTAAAATTTACATCTCTGTTTACTCTGGATCATGAAGACATCTTCAAACCTACAAGCAGAGGTTACCCAAATTCTGAGATATAATTTTCAGCTAAAATGTAAATAACTAGGAAGGCTCTCCTACATCCTCTGTACCTAACACAGCATCAGAGGCTCCAATGGTTTCTCCTCGAAGAGCTGAGCCAGAGGAGGGCAGCACAGGATCAGAGTCATTCAGCATCCTCCAGCCAGCACATGCTGAATTTCCTGACTCACAAGTGCCACAATGAATCTCTAAGTTGTCAGCAGATCCAAATGCTATCAATCCTCTTTTTCCTGCTGGCTCCTGGGGAGGAAAAAAAAAAAAAAAAAAAAAGGGACAAAATAAGGCATTGATATATTTATTAACTTATTGTTGTTAAACCAAATTTGGAATAGTTTTGCTTCTATTACACTACAAAGCAAATTCCATTACTTTGATATTGGATATCCCAAATATTTCCTATTTGTCTTCTTGACAGTCTTGCACTTTCAGAAAAACACTGGAACTGGAAAAAAAAAAGCCAAAATTAAGCAATACCACCTCCCCAGTAACCAAAACTGAGACGTTTGAAAGCCATACAAAAGATGATTGCACTCTCATTAATTCATTTAGATTGAATTGAGATTTCCAGAAAAGCAACAAAACTTTAATGA
Source organism: Regulus satrapa (assembly GCA_013396955.1). Lineage (NCBI taxonomy): Eukaryota > Metazoa > Chordata > Aves > Passeriformes > Regulidae > Regulus > Regulus satrapa. The sequence goes on from VWZN01003126.1 coordinate 479,532, forward strand.
AGAATTTAGTTCATGTGCAGTATTTAAAAGCACTCTGAGAATGGAATTTACTAAGTGCAGATTGTTAATAAAAACACAGAAATGCTTTTAAAGTCCATTAGCATGGCCCAGCTTACAACAGGGCAGATTTACTGATTTATACAGAATTCCCATCCAGGAGACACTGCAGCTTTGAGTGCCTTTGTTCATCAGTAGGCAATGGCTGCATCAACCCAAAGTAACCTACCAGGCTACAGGAACACTGGAAAAGAATTTGGAAGGTAAAGGAGGACCAGCTGGACAGGATGAACTGGGCTATGACACAAATTAGTGGAGACAAAAGAATGAAACTGAACACAGACCCTGTGTGTCAGCACCCTGCAATTAAAGAAGCGGGGGAACTGCCACAGCAGGTATAGGATGTAACTAAAGCAATAGTAATTCTCTGAAAGGAATAAAAAATTTGCTATTAATACTTCAAGTGAGGAGAAAAAGATTTTTAAAAAGGTTAGACAATCCCTCAGAGACACGCCAATACATAATCTAACTTTGATTTTCAAACAATATCTGGTTTTATTTTTTACAAATCTCTGAAGCCCCAACTCATAAAGCATCTGTGCTCTTCAAAAAACACTTTTTGCTCCCTAAGCAATCATCACCTCTTGGTGCTCTCCAATGTTACTATCCCAAAAAAATAAGGAATGGGGAAATGACAAAACCCTCCCCAAGCGTGATTTTGATCAGTGGATCAATTTATTTCATGAACTATAAATCTCAAGATTTGCATGGCTGTGGCAGAGAAGAATTATTGAAAACATTAATGAAAACAATATTAATTGTACTAACTGGAGTGTAGACTCAGTACTCACTTCAATATTTTCATACTTCAGTATTTCTTCTTCCCCTTGTGTACATCGTTTGCCTCAGCCAACCACTACCACTCCAGGGACAGGAGGAAAATCAAACAGCAAAACCAGAACAAACTAATTACAAAGACCCTGGTGCTGTATCTCATGGCACTGAATATCCATTGTGTGAGTCGGGTTTCTACCCGGGGAGTCTGTCACTGAGGCTCAAGTGCCTCCTTCCACGGTGTAGCTCTGTAAGACCCTTTCCATCTCCCTCCCAGAATCTCCAACAGATCACAAATCATGCCATTTTTAAGTGAGATGCCTAAAGGGAGAGGAAAGCCAGCTAATCACTTCTTGTTTAACTCTGTTTTAATACAGTTTTAGCATGAAACAAACTAAGCCTCCAGCACACAAAAAGTACCCCCTGTTTGGTTATTTCCCCTGAAGGAGGAGCTGTCTGCAGGGCTGTGTTAACACCTTGGCACTAAAGGAAGGCCCCCGTGTGCAAGCAGCTCCTGAAATGATGTTTGAGTCACCACATATCACAAGATCCCAACCCCTGCATCCTCTCTGTGGAGACACAGCTGGATGAACACAAAGTGCATTTTCCAGGGTCAGAGGGCACAGGCTCCAGCTCTGATTTAACAGAGAGCAGCATTAACACCTGTAATACCTGAAAACAAAGATTCTAAGCCAGAATCATTCTTCTTTTTGCTCTAGCAGATATTATCTTAATTGCTTTTACCTGTATTATCACCATTGCCTACTGGAAAAAATGTACAGAACTCCAATTTTAAAATAATTCCAAATCTGAAAGATAAAAATATCCAATAAACTTAAAACACTACAGTTACAGACCCCATATGTTTTTTGTAAAATGCCTGGTTGTTTATTATTATAATTTAATATCTCCACTTTTTTCTTTCCCACGTGGTTCAAAATATTTCTCACGAGAAATAGAGGAAGTTTCAAACTTTAAATGAACCTGCTCTTGCAGAATTGCACCTTAATACAGGCTAAACTTAATTGCCTAAAAGAAGCTGAAAAGTCAAGTATTATCAAAACACAAAAGGATGAAGCCTAACTCACAATTATACTGTTCACTTCCAAGCAAATGTTCTGCAAACTGCCTGCAAAAATATTTACTACAACATATGGCAACTTTGGAATCTTCAAATACCTCTGTCTCTTCCAGATTCAGAAGGACTTTTTGTTCATTTTGTTCTGTTTGTTCTCAAATTCAGTGTTCAACTGCAGCTGAGATATTGACTGGAACGTCAGCAGAAGCAGTAAACTGGCAATCCTGATTTAAGCATGATAACTTTACTTATTTCTCCTAACACAATATATTAATCACACTTCTGAAATTGGAAGCTCCACTTGGAAACTGAAAATTATTGTATTTCCCCTAGTAAACAATTCTCATCAGCATCATCCTGTCTTTCCACGTTAGGCAGCTGTATCTAATATTTTGAAGAATATTACAAAGGGTATTTTGTTCCTCTGAAAAAAATGAGGCAGGACTCTCTATAAATAAAAAAAGGCAAACTAACATTAACTGACATACATTCAAAAGGCCAGGGTCCTGCTGAGGTTCACAACTTCTGTGAGAAGAAGTCTCTAGTGGGAAAATGTCTAAGGTTTTTAGACCAACTATAAATGAATTTAGAAACAGAAATCAGGAATTGCTGCAGTAGCATGAGCATTCCAGTGAAACAGAACAGTCACTTAACTGAAGTGGAGCATAAAGCTGATGCACAGGATCTCAAGACAGGAGGTCCAGTTGAGGAAATATTTATTTAGTTTTTTCCTCTCCCATTAGTTTTCAGGTAGAATGTTTCCATTTTCCAAAAAAAAAAAAAAAAAAGAAAGAAAAACCCAAAACCAAGTTAGGCACCTGATTTTGTTCTGGATTTAAATTCCAGAAGCAATGGAAGGACAGAGGTATTATACCCTACAAAAATCCCAGAACTAGCAGAATAATAGTGAATCACTAATTTCAATGTGATCAACTATTCCCAAGCAGTACCAAACCTGAAATCGTAGGGATGCCACGCTGCAAGAGCGGAGAGCCCAGCACTCTCCCTCAGCAGCCCTGGGGACTCTCCAGCTACTGCAAACCCTCGTGGTTTTCAGCAAACACACTGAAGATGTTCCAGGGCAGACTCAGCAGCCAATTCGATCAGATACTAAAAAGAGAGCCCCAAACTTCAAATCATGCTTACTGCAACACCTCACAACACACATTAAAAAAAAAAAAAATCTCCAACGTACCTTCACTAATCAAACCAAAAACCTGCTTGTAATGTCTCTCTCACACAGACAAAAGCCTCCATTTCCACTTTTACTTCTTCTCATTTCCCAGAAGAGGAAATAAAAGTTCAATGGGTTCTCTGACTACATCAAGGTTTTGTCTTTTCTGGAGCTGATTGTTTTAATTGCATTAAACTGCATTTCCCTGCTTCAGGTAATTGGGAAGACTTAACTTTAAAAAGTGATCTTGAGAAGAAGCCTAGTAATAAAACCTTAACATGATCTCAACCCATCAAAAAAAAACCCCAACTAATTTCATTTCTTGTTTATCTGAGAACTTGCATATAAAAAGGTCTGTCAGTATTCAGGATAAATTCTTCAGATTCAGCTTCCTGGGGATGTTATTCAGTATTTGAGGAATATGTATGAGAGACACATCTAGATAGCAAAATATGCTGCATCCTATTCCCTTATTTTAGATGTCAGCACTCTTCACTCTCAGCCAATTTGCTGTAATCTGCACCAAAGCCGGTACCTCATTAGGGATTACACCAGCCCCTTGCACAAATAGTTCAGTCCAATTAATTAATTTGACACTTATTCATTCTCTGATCTGCTACAGGAATGTCTGCGATAAAGATCACACACACACCCCTACACAAACACCTGGGGAAGGAAGATTCGTTCCCATTTAGGACTTGTGGCTGACATCATCCACATCCTTTAGATTTTTAAATTCTTCGTACTGAAACTCCAGTTACTGTTTTAGATCCATGATGGAAATGCAATGGCCACGCCCCGAGGACAGGATGGAAATCTCAACTACAATGGCCAGTTCAAGGTTCTGAACAGGAGAGTTGGTGAGAAGACTTTGCACCTGCAAAGATATTCTGAGCATGATTTTAGGCCAGCTAGGTTTTCAAAGCAGGTATCATTCATCAGTGGCCAATTTCATGTCCATGTCCTACCACAAATCCCATCTGTCCCAGTATATAAGATAGTAGGTTCAGTAAGAATGACTTGTACCTGGTTTTCAAGTATGTTTTTTTTTCCTATGGGTTTATTCAGAATTACCTTGATATGCAAAGTACTTGGCTGAAACAATGATATCCCGGAGAGGTTTCTCAAATATCAAAGAAACTGCAGGATGTTACAAACACGGGAGAGCACACCCTTTCCAGAATGATATAACAGTGGTTTCAGTCCAAATTTACACTACCTTCTCATTTTATTCCCTGTAGAAAAGTTACTGAGCTTAGCCTATGATGGCCTCCTTTAAATGTTAAAAATTCCTAATCAGCAAGTATGATCATGCAAGGAAAAACAGAACAGCCTGAGAACTCATGCACAGATTTCATTTCTGCTGCAAATAAATGTTGGCATGGCTTAGTTGATGCATTCCTACTCAGAAGATTGATCCCACTGAGAAATTACTCCGCATCCCTTTTTGGCAAAGCTGACAGCTGGGAAACCTGCACTTTCTGCTAAAACAGCAGCAAATGAATCCCTTGCATCAACAAGCACTACAACAGCAGCCCTAGAGATGCCAGCAGGGCATCACCTACTCTGGCCAGGAAGGAGCAGTTCCAGAGAGAGCAGGGACACAAGTGCAATTCAGTGACCCCCAAGAACAGCAGGAACAAGTTCTGCCCTGGCTCTGGAGAGGTTCCCTCCACCTGCTCAGCTATGAAAGATGCAAGGACAGAGACTCTACTGGCATGGAAAGCAACAGAAAATCAGATTCCACAGTACAGCCAGTCTTATTTTCATGTAAAATGTATCCACTGCTCACTAATTTAAGTATCTTAAGAAAGGGGGGAAACAGTTGTGAGATGGACCCCGTGACAAAGAGAGGCAGTGAGAGCTGAAGAATGAGGTCACGGTCCTACAGCTTAAGTCTGGATATTGTGAGACAAGTAAAGAGTGGTCCTGACTCCTCCCCTGCACACCAAATAAATTACTGTAAGTCACTGACTGCTCAAGCCAAGCTCAAGAGTCCAGACATTCCTGGTAAACACAAAAATTTTATGTTACAAGATTACATTTGAAATATCATGTTAAAAAGCAAGCACGCATAAAATCACAGTATTCCAATGCTTATAGTTAGACCTAAAAGAATAAAATCAAAGAGAAATAACACTACAAAACCTGCAACACTTAGAGATAAATGCTTTGCTGGCTATCACTAAACTCACTAAATTCCAGGATTACAAAGCCACCACCTCCCCTACCCAAAATACTAACAATTAACACTAAAAATGACCATTCATTTCTTCCTATTCTAGAGTTAAAAATTTAACAAACTTTATCATCTGCAAGATGTAGATTGGGCAGTAACGGCCATACTCCTCAGGAAGAACCCAGACTAACACTAATTTAAGAAACCCGTGCTCTTCCTAAACACCACAGGAAGCAATAATTATTCTAGGCCAGCAGGAATAGCTCTTTACAGCCAAATTAAAACAAATATCACCAAGATCTAGTTTTAAGGTACTTTTAGTATCAGGACAGTATTTCAATCTCTGATGCCCAGGGCACAGCAGAACACTAATTCGTCAGGGTGGCTCCATGGATACCCACAGTACAGTCTCACAGCACACCCCAGTCCAGCCAGACCTGCTGCTTCTGCCCTCGCCTCCCATTACAGAGAGGTTCTAGTTCTCATAAAGCCTCGTTTTTCAGAGCTGGGGAATACTCCAGCCCATCGAGGTCCTGCCAAAAGTAATGGAAAAGAACCGAGTGGTTTGGGAGACCAGGCTGTCCCAAGATAGAAATGGTTGAATCAGAGGATGAAGAACCTGCACCCTATGAAGGTGGTGGAAAGAAAAGGTGTTCATGGTACCACACCACAGGAGGGCAGAGCTCCCCGAGGACACCCGAGCAGCCCGAGATGACCGGGGGAAGCAGCTGAGGAAAAAATTAATCCAAAGGTTTCTATACATCTGTTGAGATCCCCTTCTTAAATCTCCCTGGTGCTTTTTCAGGGACCCCGAGGTGCAATGATGCAGCGCCATGAATTATTCAATAGCACCCATTGCCGCCCCGGAGGACACTCGGGACATCTCAGTGTAGCTTTGTGGACTGCAGAGTTTCTGCCTTTTTTACCTTTGGCACTGAAAAAGTCTTTCAAATGTTCAAGGGATGAAGGCTCATCCTGCCTTGGTACAGGAGAGCCCATGAAGTGCACATCCACATGACACTGCATACCAACACACAGTGCTGACGCTAATCAACTAATGAGATTTAACATGCAAACAAACATTAACGACTTTTTTGACATTTTCAAAGATGCACAAACAAGTTTTCAATCTCCTAGATTCTTCTGTCATGAAAAATGAGACTTAATACATTTATAAACTCACAAGATTTATACTTTTAAAAAGTAGAAAACAGTGAAGAGCTTAACTTTAAAATAAACTCTGGAGCAAACCAACGTAACAGCTTACTTTTTAAAAGACAAGGAAATGGATTAATTCCAAGAAGAAATAGCTTCCCTTAATAACAAGATACACTCACTTGGTCAGTGTACTTGCAATAATAAAGACATTAACCTTTCCAAATTAAAAGGTCTTTAGTCACACATTATAAAGCCTCTCTGCTGTGTCTAAAACACCATCAGGCTCTCTCCATGGTTCCTGTCAGGCTGCTCACTTACCTTACATAAGCCTCATAGGAGGGCCAGTGCCCCCAGGATGGAAAGCTGTGCTGGCACAGGACAGCAGTCCTGCAGCGTGCAGGGAAGGTGGGAGGGACCTCCTGGAAGTGAGGCTGTTCACGTGTGTGCACTGCAGCGGATTATCAGATTAGCAGCACACACAGACTGGGCCCAGCAGCAGTTAGAGAGCAAAGAAAATGAGCGACCGCAGCACAACAGAACTGCACCAAGCCACAGAGCAGCTCCCTGCTTTATGCAAAGCGAAACGCTCACACACGTTGAAGTTTATTTTGATGTCTTTCAGGTTAAAACCCTCTTACTTCAGAATGCAGCACACAGGACCCAAGCAGTCATGGGAAGATGGGACGGACTGCTGGGTAGGTCATGCACACAATGACAACAGCACCAGGCATTACTGGAATTTTATTCTGGGCAAGTAGCAAAAAGAACTCCTTTGAGCCAGATTCTCACTGTGACATTCAGCTAAACAGCAAATTCTCATGGAAATACTCCAGGCACTTTAGTAGCAGGCCTATCAGATATCAGGCAAACAGGAAGATTTAATTTAGTAACAGATCCTATCTGCTGCCTGTCACAGCTGCACAAGTCAGGAACCTTAAGGGCTACAACCCCTAATCAACAGAGCTGTGCTGGCACAGGCGCCTCACACTGGTGTAATTCCATCTGTAAACTGTACTTCTGTCTGTCTGTCTGTCTGTCTGCAGGGTGGGCTCTCAGCGCAGCTGCACAAGAAACCTCAGCTCTCCTACAGGCCCCTCCAAGCAGGGAAGTAAGGAAATCTCAGGGGGGTGAAAAAATACTTTGAAAGTTCAATCCAATTCCTTGGAAGAAGTTACACTGGCAAAGAGATTCTAAGGTAGGTGTGGAGGCAGGAGAGGCTTTGCCAACAGAGCTCTGTGTCAGCAGCTGGGGACAGAAGTGACAAGAGCCCTGATGAACTTCGGTAAGCCCCGACACAAGGACTTACACTGAGAGCATCCTCCAAGCTGTAAACCCATAACTGTGCTTGGGAAACAAAATTCGTATTGACTGTAGTGCTTTCTGCATTTATGAAAACATTCACTTTAAGAGGCAGAGAAGTACTAAAACCTGTCGTTTTTAATTCTACTCAGAGCTCCGTGGGTAGCCGTGGCAGATACTGACTCAGTAGCAGACTGACATTTGGCATTTCACTACTCCTACAATACCTTCTGAAGCCTTTACCCACATTCTTCTGAGTTAAAATAGTTCCATATTTGCCTTAACAATGAAGATTTAGCCCCCCGAAAACTGAGGTTTTGGGTCATGCTTCTGCTTTCAGGGTCTGAACAGCATGAGCAAAAATCAGATAACAAATTAATTTTGCCCATTAAGGAAAGCTGTGAGCAGAATCCAAGCAGTGTAGAGAGCTCTGCTGCTTTCTTTTCCACTTTTATACAGATTAAGAAGCAATAAACACAACTTTAAGTGGTCAAATGCTTAATTAAAAGCCCAAGCGGGATCATCTCTTTACAAGAAACCCTTCTAAAGGCTCCAGCAAAAGCCAATTTTACAAGTCGTGGCTGAAAGTTTAGTCAACAGAAGTATCAATTACAAACACTGCCGGGGCATCACCCAGGATACACAGGATCTTTAGCACTCCTTTTCCATCATCTAGAATGAAAACATTTCGCAAATGCATACTATTTATTTGCCCAATGCTCAATTTCTGCTACCGAACTTGATCTATTTAGCAAGAGCCCAAGCAACACTGCTTTGGGAAGGCAATTCACACCTTCTGGCTTTCCTGCACCAGGACATCAGGGAAATTAGCTCTTCATCAGGGCCGTTAGGGACATTCAGCTGTAAACCCAATAACTGCATCACAGAATCCTAAAGTTTAACTTTTCACAATCCCACAGCTTTGTTTATTTTTAAATCATCCGTAATTTCTGACCCTACCAGTACAGCTGTTGAAGAAAACAAAATCGTGTGGTTATACAAGTTTCTTCCTTATTTCATTCATAAAAAAGTGAGCTAAAATATAACCTCTGGAACCAGCTATCATTTTTATTCTTACTTCATCAAAACAGATTCATTAAATGAAGTAAGCAGAAAGGAACTTCTTCCAAATTTGGTGAAACACAGTAATTACAGCACGCTGATTATGTTATTAAGGATGCAGTAAACACAGTTGAGTTTCCAGTTTTTGATTAGAATTTGCTGGGAGAACACACATCACGCTCATTTAACGTGTGTGTTTGAGCTGCCTAACAGGAAATTCAAGCTTTTTAACCCCAAAGTCTATCAGCGCTCTTGAGCCCACCATCAATAACATCTGCCAAATATCCGTTTATTTCAGATAAAAACTTCCCAGCAGCGAATGGTCCGAGCATTCACCGAGAGCTGAGAAGTGAGGCCAGACTGCACATCCGAACAGGAACCAGCTCTTGTACAAACTGGGGAAACCTCGCTGGTATCAAAACCCTCTCCTTGTATCTCCTGCGCTGCTGCTCGGGGCAGAGCCTCAAGGCAGAAAGTGCAGCAGAGAATGAAACTGGTGCAGAGACGCCGCTTCTGTCAACTCCAGCCATGGAATCTCACTCCAGGCCCTGCCCCTGCTTCTCTCGGTTACGTTTTATAACTCCCAGCCCAACCCCTTTAATCCTTGCTCTTCCTCTTCCCACTAATACCTCCAGCTTAAAGTTTCAGGTCGTACCGAATTAAAATCCCACGGTCGTTAAGTTACAACTACAAAGAAAATCTTAAACCACAAACAAATAGTGCGATTTGCTGCCGTTAAAAGAATCTTAGTAGTGAATCTGGATTAATCAGAATGAACGCTGGCTTTTGGGGGGTCCATTAGACACTGAAAAAATATTTAAACAATTTTATCTCTTAACCTAGATTCAATTATATTTACATTGCTTTGGGGAGTTTCAGGGTTTTTGGTGTTATTTGCTTTTTAAATTCAAAATCTTTTAATTATATGAAAACACCCTCTGAAGCATTGTCTGATATTATATTATTATATTTCAACAGTTTTAAAAACTGCAGGTATTTTTGCACTGTATATATGTCAGCAACACAGCAAAACCTTCATTTGCATACCAACAGAAAATACCCATTAAAGAAACAAACAACAAAAAAACTCTGTTAAAAATTATTTAAGTGCTGGTCTTGAAAACACCAATTATTTGATTTTCTAATCACTGCAGTCAAGCAGTCTCAATGGAGGCTGAAGGCCAACGAGAGCCTTTAGTCTTTCATCCTAGTGCATAAAAACACCTTCATGTGTGACATGTCTCTGGAACTGTCAAGGGAAAAAAAATTTAAGGCCTAACTGAACAGCTATTTTAAGCTTACTTCTATATTTATTGCTTTAGAAAGATCTAAATGTCAAGGAATGATAACAAGCAGCTGGCACACATAAAAGTGGAACACAACCCAGAATATGTACTACAATTAACACAGTACATGGTACACTTGGACAGAAACTACACATCATTTTTCACTGACCAGCTATCAAATTGCTTAATCAGCTAGCAAATTTTGTTTGTAGAAATAGTAACAAGAGTGTTAAAGCTAAACTAACTCAAATTATCCCTTAAAAGAAAACTGAGGAAAATACACCAAAAAAATCAAACAGTGGAAAAAGTTATCATAAAATAAGGCAAAATATAATATTACCTGCCAGAGAATTTAGGTATTCAAAAGAGCTACTTCTAAAAAAAAAAAAATGTGACCTCTAATATCCAGGGAAAAACCAAGCAAACAAAAAAAACCCCAGGGAATTTAGGAATGCTATATGCATTATTCTGAGTTAAATAAAAGGAATCAGCATCTTTTTCTCCCTGAAGTTCCTGGAAGCAAAACCCACCAAAGCCCATTCGAGAAAAAGTTACAGTTTCAAATTACTGGAGATAAAAACTGCAGGGCGAGCATAACACGCATTCATTTTATAACACATTGCGAGATTAGAACGTTCTTCCCAAGTTAAAAAGGACAAGGTAAAATAGGAAAATTATCATAACCCAAATTAAAACATAAACTGTTGCTTGGAGGTACAAACTATTGAACTGTGTGAAACCAAATTCGGTCGTCACCAAATAATGGCTGTTACAAGCCAAACAAACAGCTCCAAATTATCACCACCTCCAAGAAACAGCATATAAGTACATTAGTGCTATCGAAGTACATGAGTGCCAGGGACACGGAATTGACAAGAAATTTATTAAATATTTTAAACCGGCTAACAATTCCTACTGTCGAAATATTAGGTATTTTTCTCCCTAAAAAATCGTCAGCAGAACACGATAAAGTTCAACTCCTCGTGTTTAACTCACCAAGAAGGAGATCCCCTGCTTTGCTCAGAGAAAAATCAACCTCTCCGCAAGGCAGGGAAGTTTCGGTGCCACCCGCCGAGGCCCCGGCACGATTTCGGTTGGGCTCGGTTGGGTCGTGGCTCCCCAAGGACGCTCCCCCGCCCCAGCCACCCCCGGGGCCGCTGGCTGCAGTCGGTGGTGCCGTCACGAAGCAGCTTCCCGGCGTCAGCTTGGCCGTGACGGCGACGGGCTCCGAGCGCGCCCGGCCTCTGCTCGCCTCTCCTTCCCCCCAAGATGGAGGAGCCGCCTTCAGCCCGCTCCGCCCGGGGAGCGGCCGTTCCGCTCCGGCCCTGCCGCGCTGGGAGCGAAACGCTTCCTCCGGGGCCCCTCACAGAGCCGCCGCCGCCGCCAGCTCCTCCGGACCGGACCGTGCTATGCCCGTGCCCCGCT
>VWZN01003126.1:504880-533178 GCA_013396955.1 Regulus satrapa
GGAGCCGGCGGCCGCCGCGATGTGAGCCGGGCAGGCGGAAGGCTCTGCCCGCATGGCAGCGGGGGGCGGCGGCAGGAATGCGGCCCCGGGCAGCGGCCCCCGCGACGGCATGAGGCGGGATGGCGGCGCCGAGCCCTACTGGTCCAGGTAAGGCTGGAGCCGCTCCCGGGAAAGCCGCTCCGCTGCTTGCCGGGCGCTCCCCGCGTCCCCCCGGCCGGTGCTCTCCCGGCATCCTCGGTCCCCGCCGCTCCCGGGAAGGATGCGGCTCCGGGATGGAGGGGGTCGGGCAGCCCGCAGCGCTCCCGGACAGGCGGTTTCGGAGGTGCTCGGTGCTCCCCGTCGGGCCGGGACCCTCCCGTCCCTGTCCCCGCTGCAGCCCGCCGGGACGGACACGGTCCCACCGCCCCGGGTCCCGCTGTCTCACTCCTCCGGGCTCCAGCAGAGATGGTAAAAGGAAGGGCGAAGATAGGGAATTACTGTGAAAAAACAGGAGAGGGGGGAAAAAAAAAACCCAAAAAACCAACCCAACAATTGAGCTTATTTCTGGCCTGTAANATCACCGGAGGGCAGGCGACGGGCAGAACCCCGCGGTTCGCCGGCACATTGCCCCTCCGGAGCCCTCGGGCTTGGGGGCTGCCCGGGGACGCGNTGAGCTTATTTCTGGCCTGTAATCGGTGAACTAAACACAAAACCGCTATGAGGTTCTTATCGAAGTGTTCCAGTGGGGAATGTTTGTACTGGCGGTAGTCGTTCATTAAGATAAAGTCTGGAATAGGAGCTGAGCAGCAGCTAGACAGCATGAACTGCTCTTGATGTAAAGTCATTAAAATACTTAAAATGCAGTTAAACCCTACGTGAGCACTTTTAACAGCAGGGGCACAGGCAAAAGCCGGGTGATGCGGTGCTTGGAGCAGACCGGGACACCTGGGGCGGTGCTGCTCCTCTGCCACCCCGGGAGAGTCATCTCAGCATCCCATCCTCCTCCTCCCATCAGACTGCGGTGAGATCGTGATTCCAAAGTACCAGTGGGGCAGCTGGAATTCACGCTCAGAGGCTTTTCCAAACTGGGAGCTTCTGGACTCGCCGTGCTTTCGAAATTTGGCTCGGTTTCAGCTGGCCGATGTCTGGCCAACCCTGGGGCTCCCCTCTTCCCCTCGCCTTGGGGTCACGCTGTGGTGAACTCGCCCTGCCAGGAGAGCAGCGGGACAGCCCCAGGACAGGTGGCAGCCGTGCCAATGCACAGGAACACGAGGCCAAGGGGAGGGATTGCCCTTCCAGCAGCAGTCAGCCGCTGGATAGGTTGGTGTTTCTCATCCATTGCTTTCTGATAGCCTGCCATCCCCAAGGAGCCTTTTCCTGGTCTCATCAAATGCATGCTCACCTCAAGGGTAACGGGGTAGTTCTTAAAGAAGATCTTTGGCACAGAGGCACTTAACATGTAAAGATTCTTGCCCCCTAAAGCACTTGAAAAAATTCCTTCACTCTATCTCCCCCCTGCTAACTTTTCTCTAAGTCTTTGTGGAATGGGAGTGGTGGGACCCCACACCAGATTTTCATGAGACAAAACTCTTAGAGGTTTCTACTGTAAGAAAACAAAACAAAACAAAACAAAAACAAACCCCCCCACATTTGACCAGAACTCGCCCTCTCGTTTCTCAAATCTCTTGGAAAAATGCAAAACATAGATAACACTTTCCAAAACAAACGGGATGAAGATGGCCTGTTGATGGTGACAGACATTTTAAGTGATTCTGACCATGCTAAGTGCTGCTAATAATTGAGAGAATCCTGTTAATGGGAAGGAGCAGCAGGATAACCCTAAGGCATGTCAGATCATTATCTATATTGCTGTAGTTCACAGAAGCTGAGATCATGGCCCCATTGTTTAGTGTAGACACACACGTGGTCACAGCCCTTCTTTGGGAGGTTTTATGGAGGTTTTATGGCCTGGGCAGGTGGGGGGGGGTGAGCAAGGGGGAGCAGAAAGGGGGAATGAGCCACCCAATCATTGGAGCAGGTTTGTCAAGCTGGATAAAGTACCTCATTGGATGAAGTGAATTTGGTGAACGATTTGTGAATGGTACATGCAAATAAATAACTTTCATAGTTTCCAAGCAGTGAGTTACTGCCATGGAGGGAAGGTGTTATCAAGCGGGGGAAGTGGCATGGGTTCTCCTTTCATGCTCCAACAAACGACATGCCAGGCAGCCTTCCAAGGTCTGCCACTGCAAGGAGAGATAAACAGTTATCTTGGCAGGTTTGTTTTTCTGTCTTTGTTCATGCAGCTTCTTCTTTTGTCCTCCCTTTTTTCAACTGCCTTTTCCTTCCTTTTCCACTCTTCTTGCCCGATGTTTTCTCCTGCCTGCCTTTCCCAAACTTTTCTGCAGGTTTCCAATGGCTCCATTACCACACATCTCTTCCAAGAGCAGCACTCGGGGAATTCTGTTAGGGGCTTGAAAAAGCCCTCGTGCTTATGTAGCACATCTGGAAAGCTAGAGAGCATTTCTTCACGTTGATCCTAACAGGCCAGAGCAGGACCACTAGAGCAGTGGGTGTTTTAAGACACCTCTGGTTGAACTGAGGGGAGACCAAGGCAGTGAAAAGAGAAATCAGTTGTTGAAGGTTGCACACAAAGCCACCAGCAGATCCAGCAGTGGGCGTGGGGCTCACATTTTGGATGGTGCCTCCAGCAGAGAAATGCAACATGAAAAAGTCATTGTGTCCTGGGAAGCAAATGACTCCTGAGGCCACTCTGCATGTCCCAGCCTCTGGCTACACCTGAAGACAAAGGGTGATTATAGCAGTTTCTTTAAGCTCCAGAGATAAAAAGAGCCATACTCTGCCACAAGCTGGTCTCCAGTCACCTGATCTTTGCCCAGAGACAACAGTCATTTGTTTTTTTCTGAGTTCTGTGTCCTCATCTTTTGTCAATATGATGTTGCAGCTTTAGTTGGTTGGGGTATTTTTGGTGGTTGGGATTTTTGTTTTGCAAGATCCTCACGCTGGGTCTAACAGGGACCTTGCTAAGAACTTTTTTCACGTGGAAAAAAGTAAGCAGGGCACACATTTCATTCCTGGCTGATCCACGTATGCCCTCAGATCAGTGTGCAAAGCACGCCTGTGCTTTATTACTATGTTTTCTCACCACCTCCACCTGGACTCAACAACTTCCAGCTCATATGAGCTGCTGAAATCTAATTTCATCTTTGCTTTTGCCGAAAGCAAGAAATGAAGAGAGGGAATAAACCCAGAGCTCGTTTGCTGTACACCACTTTGTTGCCATCTGCAGCTCTGTGGAGGGAGCTTGAGCACAGGAGGCAGACAGGAAGCCAGCAGCTTTCCCAGGAAAAAAAGCCCTGTGTCCTCTGTGCTGCTCTTGTTGGCTGCTAGCTGGATTTGGAAAAAAAAAAAAAAAATCCAACAGCTCTCCTCTAAACCCCAAAGCTACTTTTGACAGTGACAAATCATTAGCTTGGAGCTGGTCTACAGCATGACAAAATTTACTTGAGGTGGGGGGGAAATTACTCCAAGCCTCTGTCTTGACAAGCGTGTTAGGTTTTGAAAGAGAAATTGTTAAGGAAAACAAAAAGTGAGAAGTGAAAGGATTGTCAAACAGGGTTAAAAATAACGACCTGGGTATTATCTCCTGGCACAGGAGTGTCTGCACAGCTGCTGGGTTGGTGCCACGTCAGTCACTCCTGCTTGTGGCAGAGGTTGTTGTAAATTAAAGCTGTAGGCAGGTAAGCTAGAAAAGAGTGTTTTTGAAGGGCCTGGGAATGGGTGCTGAGGAGGGAAGTGTTGACACACCATGCTTGTGAGCAAGCACAGGGGGACCACAGGCACCAGCTGCCCAAGCTGGGCACGTTCCCCTGGGAGGTGGCTGCGAGCTTGGGCTGCTGGGTTTGGAGCTGGTGGCAGGGCTGGGAGCTCGGTACAGCCCTGTGGGCTCATCCCCATCCATCCTGGGTGCTGGCAGGGCCTGGGGAGTGTCCATGGCTGGTGGCTGGGACGAGTGAAAGGGCTGGGAGCACTGGGGTGGCTGCACTGACGCGCTCTCCGTGCATCTCCCACAGAACTGTTTCCAATCTCTTTTTTAGAGAGGGGAACTGAGGTAGAGATGTCCTCCCCAGGAGGTGGGCGTTGTGCTCTGCTGATGGTCCCTGTGCCCATCCTGTGCAGATCAGGAGCTGCAGCTCCCTGTTCTTCTTCCAGTTAGTGAAAACACCCACAGAATATTGCAGATGGCTTTTGGCCAAGAGCTGTTGCTGGGACAGGCTGTTCGTAGTGTTGCTGTCTAACACAGATCTCTTACCACCTGAAAATACCTGGCAGTCCAGGCTCGTGCCTTGGAGGGGGCTAAACTGGGATGTAATTGACAGCCTGAACTCCAGAGAGTCCATCTCAACAGTGACCTGCAGTGTCTGCCAAAGCCCTGCAGACCAGGGGAAGGGAGGGAGGCGAGTCAAGAGAAATAAAAGTTGAATAAATATTTGCTCTGTGGCATCTACGGGAGAAATTCCTCCAACAGGAAAACACACTGCAAATAAAGATACCCTGTGCTGTTAGCTCTGCTTCCACTGCCAGACAGCTCAGCTTGCTTTTGCCCCTTTGAGGATCTCAGGCACCCTTGAAAATCCATCCTAACCACTGTGCCCTGAGTGGGGGATCCATTTGGTTGGTGGGAGCTGGGTCTCAGGGAAATCAGTGGATGCTTCGAAGCAAAGCTGTTTCCACCCAGTGCCCAAGGCTGCATTTGGAGGAGGAGAACCAAGGGACATCAGACAGGGCTGTTAAAAAAGCCACCCAGGAAGAGTCGTTAGGGTTTGGACTAATTATAGTCTGCGTGGGGGTTGGAGGTTTGTCAAATAGGAAGCGTTTCTAGTTGCATGGCTGCTTTGCTCAGTGAAGAGGGTCTCGGTGATGTGCAGGAGGGGATGCACCTGCAGTGCCTATCTCTTGTGGGGAGAAGGGGATTGCAGGTCAGGAGGGCACAGGCTGGGCACCCAGGAGCTACTGCCATCACACAGCACCAAATTGCATCTATTAGGCAGCTCCAGACAAGCTCCAGTGATTCCCTGCCAGCGGTGTGGAGGGCTGGCCCCTCTCTCAGAAGTGTCTGTCACGTGTAGGAGGGACTGGCCCAGGGATGCTTGATGGGAGATGCTTGGTCTGGCGGGTGAATCGGGTGTGGTGGCACAAGTGACTGTGATTTCCTGTGCTCTGACTTACTCTGGTTATCTGCAGCACATTCTGTCTCACTCCCTCATCAGGGGATTCATCAGATTTAATCTGTTCACACTGGTGAAGTTTCGCTTCTCAGATGGCTGATGCCACCCATGAAAATTTGTTAGATTTGTCCCTAGTCCTTAGTTTTGGAAGGAGGGTTTTCATTCCTGTCTTTGTGCTTGTCCAGGTTCCTCCTGTGTAACCTCTGCTGTTGTTGTTTTGCACTGAGCAGAACGTTGAGTCATCTGCAGCCTCTGTGATAACTATAATTAGGAGAAAATGCATTTACAAAGCTCTTTCCTGTGATGCAATCACGTCATTGTCCTTGCAGGGAAATCATTCCTGCCATTCTTCCAGGTGGGTGTGAGCAGCTACTGATTGCATTTGACAGTCATACTCTTCGCCTGGAATTTCCTAGCTGGATGTGCTGCCTGTGGAGGAAGTGGTAGTCTGAAGCCATCATTATATTCTCCACTTGTTCTCAGCATAATCCCTACTGATGTAATTAAACACAGAGGAAGAGAATGGAGAATGGAGTAGTAGTCAAAGAGAACATTGAGAACAGTATTTAGTGCTTTGGAGTAAAAAAAATAAAAGTCAAGAGAAAAATCTGTCCCTGGAGTTTTGTCAGAACATCAACTGGAGAGGAGGCTTCACAAGAGAAAGAGACAAAAGACTCCTTGAGATGCTCAGGTTATTTTCTCCCTCTTACACCTTGCAGAGCCATGCAGGGTTTAGGATAAAGCAAGAACTGTTGATCTGGTATTAAAAAGCTGCTGTGCTTATCAGGATAGCTGCAGGTTATTCTGAACACATCAGAATAACTGGAGAGACAGAGCTCAGCCCCACTCCAGTGAAAGCTCATAAAGGTCTGCCTTGGCTGCAGGGGAAAAGAACGATTTGGGAAACTATCTTGGTGGCTAAATAATAGAAAATATGTCCACACATCACTGGCTGCAGTGCTGTACTCTGTCACCTCGATTGTTGCAGGTTCCATAGCTCAAATTTACCAATTCTGTGCTGTTGGAGATAACAGAGATTACTGGACTGGCAGCAGCCCATTTGGGCAGGGCAGGGCAGGCAGGAGTTGTACCTGGAAGCATCCCATCCCTACAGGTTCTCTGGAAGGTTTTCCATGGCTGGTTATCACCTGCCCTCTGCTTTTGTTGGGGGATTTAGACCCAAAACCCTGTCATATTGTCCTGCTGGCGTTTCTCTGACCCAGACATGCGGTGTCCTGGAGCCCTGTGCTGTTCTGTAGCAAGCTGGAGTCAGTGGAGCCACTGCTCCTGGAACTGGCTGGGCATGGCGATTAAAAAGCAGCCCACCTTTGGTTTTGCAGCAAATGGAGATATGATTGAAGATAAATTCCTCTCAGGGCAAGCCCAGGAGGGACTCTGAGAGGATTTCCCAGCCTGTTGAAATGACTGAGGCAGGTCAAGCCCTGGTTACTCATTTCTCCAGCAGAGATCCATGAGGTTGGCCAGTTTCTGTGTTATTTTGTGCACTCGTGCGTGTGCACAGTAACAACGGTTCCAACCTTCTAAACCCCAGCTGAAACATTTCCAGTTCCTCCTGCCAGAGGTTTGCACTCAGCTGTTTATCTGCCTTATCAGGAAACAGCAATAAATCCACCTCCAGCAGGTTCACCTGCCCGCAGCGTTCTGCTTTTCATTGTTCCTTCACCTCCCCCCTGTGACGGCCCATTTACACCTTTATAAATGGGTCTGTGCTGTGTGGGATTAACCCACATTTATCATAATTCCGGTACACAGGAATCAACTCTTTGTTTGATATATAAAAGGTGACCCGGGTTGTTGCCCCCATGGAGAGTGGGTGTGTTTAGCAGGGTGGAAAGCCCACAGGTTACTGCCCTGGTACAGTGAATTCCTCTGGAGCAGAGAAAGTCTGTTAGCTCAGTGCTTTGTGCTCTGTCCTCTGGGCGCAGAAATAATCAAATACAAATAGTACCAATAGTGGCTGTTCTTACTCAGCTTTTAACTCCGTAATTCACTGGCAAAGGGGAGGACCCAAAGTGCCATGGCTGAGGGAAGGCAGAGGGATTTCCCTACACCTGGGCCTGATATTTGCAGCTAAATGTGTTTGTTTGCTCCAGAAGCCATTGCTAATTTGCTTCTCACTTACTTCCAGCCTGCAGGAGCCCTTTTCTTGAGGCTGAGAATTCATGCACTGGAAATACATATTCTGTTAACATATTTTGACTCTTATTATCTAAAATTTCTTATCTGTCCAGGCTTAATTATTTTGCTTCTCTCTCTGAGCTCTTCAGGTCCATCAAGTCTTGCCTCTCTAAAGAATTCCTGCATATCCCCCCTTTTTAGGAAGGCTAACACACAGACTACCTCCCCTGAGGACTGGGTAGAAATGCCAAATAATTAATGTTTTCTACCAAGAGGTGCGTCTCATGAAAGTGCTTCCCACCTCATGCCCTGATCTTTCCTTTGTTATCTTTTAAAGAGCAGTTTCTTGTTGGGTGGGGAAGAAAGCAAACAAACCAGGTTCCTTCCTGCCTTTCCCTCTGTCCACAGCCAGTGATGTCCAAGCAGCCCATTCCACCTTGCAGCCTATGGACAGACATTTGCTGCTGGGGTCAAATAGCGTTTGGGATGAAGCTGGCGTTGTTCCTAAAAGCCAGCAGATGGGATACACCCTGTCAGAACCACCGTGCCTTGTGCTGACCTTCATTTTATCCAGACGGACTCATCTTGCAAAGCCCACCCGACCCCATAATCCCCAAACCCTGGCTGTGCACTGACCCTCCGGGCCCAGCACCCTCTGCCCACCTCCCTGTCGTCCCTGCAGGCCCGAGTGCCGCGTGTGGACGGCAATGCTGCTGCTGGGGACGTGCCTGCTCTACTGTGCCCGTGTCACCGTGCCCATCTGCGCCGTGGCCCTCAGCTCCGACTTCGACTGGGACAAGAAGCAGTTCGGCGTCGTGCTCAGCAGCTTCTTCTGGGGCTACTGCTTGACACAGATTGTTGGAGGACACGTCAGCGATCAGTACGGGCAATTCTTCTCGTGTTTTCTGGTTTGAATGGCACTTAGCTTGGCTTTGACCCCTCGGTTCCAGGCTGAGCAGTGGCAGTGCCAAGTTTCGCAGCGACGGTGTGGAGGGTCAGGTGTGTCCACGGGGAGAAGCTGTGGCTGAGAAGGGATGTGGGGAGTTCAGACTGTCCAGATAGAAGCTGAGGATGTCTCATCCCTGGAAGTGATCCTAGGATTCTGTGAATACAGCTCCTTTGATTTGATCTGCACAGCTGATCTTTGTTTTCAGTTCAGTACTTCCAGTCTTTCTGCCCTATATTTTCTTGCAGTCTTTTCTCAAGCAAGTCCCCATGCACTCTTTCCATCATGTTTAGAAAAACTGCCTCCACTGTGTCATATGAATTAAAAACCAAACAATTTCCCCAGCTGGCTGTAAGGGAGGATCTGAATCATTACGTGCCTTAGTCCCTTTCCCCAGCCAATCTATTCTTAGTGAGAGAGCTTTTCTATGAAATCTTTTGTGAGCAGCACATGCCTGGAAGGGATGCATTATCCATGCAGTGCACTGTGCTGTTTAATTAGGATCCTTAAGAATTTGCAAGAAAACACCCAGAGCAACTGGGATGGTAAAAGGCAGAGCTGATGATGCAAAGGAACAAATGGAAAACACCATCACTGGTTAAGAGAAGCAGAATGGTGGCAGCAGTTGGGCTTCCCCACCACCACCATCAAAGAGTTGAGTGGCTCAGTGCTGTGAAATCTCTGGGATCAATGAGTGTTGGAGTTGATGGGCAGCACTGGCAGGAGGTAGGAAGGGAAAAGGTCAGAGCTACTCCCCAAAGGCCAAGAGATGAACAGATTTGACCAAAACGCTGCTCTTAAAAACAGGCTAAACTGGGAAGGGCACTTGGATCTGGACTGGAGGACTTTGCCCTTTTGCCCTCCTATCTTTGATAATGTATTTTCTGTCTTCCAGAATAGGAGGTGAGAAAGTTCTCCTCCTTTCAGCATCAGCCTGGGGCTTCCTCACAGTCCTCACCCCACTTCTCACCCACATCACTTCAGCCCATCTGGTTTTTATGACCTCCTCCAGGTTCCTCATGGGTCTGCTTCAAGGTAAGACCCCTGTCCTGAATGTGTCCTTGTGTCTGTCTGTTCAGGGGCTTCCTTGAGCAGAGGCTCATTGGAGCACATTGAGATGCAAGTCCCGTGGTTTGCAGTGCATGAACCCTTCCCATGGGTGTCTGAGCAATTTTCTGCCTCAGAACTGCCTCCATATCCAGAACTTCCATGGGAAAAACCAGTGACATTTCTAGAGAAAGTCACTGACAAGTCATTCCCCTGTAGAAATCTCTCTGCCAGACAGGGCCGGCTGGCTTCGGAAATAATCTCTGGTCATGTTTGGTTTTCCACATTTTAAAACTCCTTCAAAACACTCAGAGAAAATTGGCCCTTGTCAAAACTTTTGGATAATTTGCGGTGCTTTTCCTTCCCTCTTGCCAAGCTGCAGCCCTGGGAAGTGCATTGGCACTGATGGATTTGCAGTAGCAGTGGTGATGATAAAATGGGATTACAGAGACGGCACAAAGAAACCTCGATGGCAAAGGATGCACTCAGTGTGTTTTATATCCCCGTTTGGAATTCACCAAAGCTTTTGCTGCTTTGTTAAGACAAAGTGCTGCGTTTAGCTCACTCTGGTTCTTTTAAATGTGAGTTTGGTTTGCCTTACTGCTCCCTGCCTTGCTCCTGTTTCTCTCAGGGGTGTACTTTCCCTCCCTGGCCAGCCTGCTGTCCCAGAGGGTCCGGGAGAGCGAGCGAGCCTTCACCTACAGCACAGTGGGGACTGGATCACAGTTTGGGTGAGTTCAAAGGCCTCTGAGCAGCCAGTGACAGTCTCTGGACATCCTATGTGATGAAATGCCACTAAATAGTTGGAGGCAAAACTCACAGCCCAAAGTACATGTGGATTCACGGGTCCTCAAGGACTCTGGCTGCAGCTGAGGAAGCCTCAGGCAGTTGCTGTCCTGCCTGCCAAAGATTTATGTATTGTTTTTTCTTTCTTTTCAAACCAGGCTTTGAAGATGGTTTGCAACATTTAATTACTATGGGAAGCAGCCCAAATCAGTAGGAAGAGCAAGGGTCAGCCTGACACTGGTCACCTGTCCTCTCTGAGAGATGGGAAGAATAGAACTTCTCCATCTCTGCTGACCTCCATCAGAATTTCCTTTCTAAACAGAAGGGCTGCTTAAAAGCCAAGTAGAAATATCACTGTGTTGAATCACGTAGTTTTCCAGTGTTCTCACTTCTTTTGCTGCTTTACACATTTTCTGGGATACTGCACACCAGCAGCCTCCTTTACCTTCCCCAGTGACCATTTCTCAGTGTGGGGCAGGTGAGGGTGAGGTCCCTTTGGGATTTATCCTGCCAGTGAGGATCTGGCTCGAGATGTCACTCAGGGAACATGGACAGAGCCATGGCAGCACCCACACATGCAGTGACTGAGAAATTCTCCCCTGTGCCCTGTGGCACAGGGTGCCCAGAGAAGCTGTGGCTGCCCCATCCCTGGAAATGTCCAAGGCAAGGTTGGAAGGGCTTGGAACAACCTGGGATAGTGGAAGGTGTCCCTGTCCATGGCAGGGGGTGGAATGAGATGAGCTTTAAGGTCCCTTCCAACCCAGATAATTTCAGGATTCTGTGGTTCAGTGACCCCAGGGAGAGTCTCCCATCAATGTGCTCAGTCTCAGCACAGTTTACTGTGCCCAGGCCAGTAAATCTCAGTGGCTTCCCTTGCAGAACGCTGCTGATTGGCGGTGCAGGATCTCTCCTCCTGGATTGGTACGGCTGGGAAAGTGTTTTCTACTTCTCCGGTTTGCTCACTTTGCTCTGGGTTTATTGCACCTGCAAATACCTCCTGAGTGAGAAAGGTGAGTCCAGCTGCATCCCTGGGGCTGGCAGTGATCCTGAGGATCTGGGAACTAAGTGATCCCTCTCCATTATTTTCTGCAAATCCTGTGTGTTTCCAAGATTGTGCCTGGTTTTATACAAAGGCCTTTTGCTCTGATGTGTTCTGTAATACCCACTGTGTCTCACCCAAGATCCTCAACCCTAAAATGAGGATTTGGGCTCTTGCAATGCTGATTTCCTGTTTCAAGTCCCATGCTGGATTATATCATTGCTGAGAGCCTGATCTGCCTCCTCAGTACTCTTTAAGCACCAGTGAAAACACAAAACAGAGCATGATCTTCAAAGTGGATTAAGCTAAAGCAGGGCAAGATACTTACTCCAAACTAAGAGCATCTACACATAGAGCTTTTAAAAACCGGTTAATCCACAATATCTCTTCCCAAATAACTGCCTAGGAGTAATTCCACATATGGACAAACACTACACCTGACTGCAGCATTGTTGGGGTGAATAACTCAGCTCACTGGGAGTGAGTGTGTGCCTGGTGCTGCACAGAATCCAAACCCAGTCCCTGCCAAGGGACTTTTGTTTAATTATGAAAGAGATATAACACATGGGTGAAGGTGGCTGGGAGGGCTGTGCAAAAATTTTGGTCAGTGTAATGAAGTGTTTTCATGAGTGTTCAATGCTGGTAGAGCCAAAAGAACAAGGGTTAGAAGGAGATCAAAAGTGGTTGTACATCAGTGTCCCAGGGCTGCCTCCAGCTGCACAGATAATTATTGACTACAGCTTTCCTTTGGATGTGTTCTTCCCTGCAGAACTCACCATCCCTGTGAACTGTTTAACCAGAGGCTTCTCAATGCCCAAGCAGACCAAAGTTCCCTGGAAGCAGCTGTTTAGGAAGGCACCGATCTGGTAGGCAGCTGCATGCATTGGCCAGGCTGGGAGCATCCTCTGTTTTCTCCTCTCTGGGCTTATTTCTTCTGCCTCTGTGACTTTTGTCCACTTATTTATATACTTGAGAAGCAGAACCAGTGTTCTAATTCCTTCTGTATAAGTAAAGATCTGAAAAGGTAAGCTTGGCAAAGGTTGTTTGTGCTCTGTCCTGAGGACTGTCAGGCTCCAATGTTACTGGCAAATCTTTCTCCTTTCCAGGCTCTTGCCCCTGGATGAGTCCTGTGCTCCTCCAGAGTGATATTTTTCCACGGATCTTGTTAGAAATGCTGATTGTAATGGGCTCCTAAGAAGTGCTGCTCAGGGGCACTGGGTGGCACGGGCTGTGTTCTCATTGCTGGCAAACATCTTTTTAATGGCCATTTTTCCTTTGGGATGCTGCAGTGGGTACTGGAGCTCATCCAAGTGTGTTCCCAAGGGCTGCTTTAAGGCAGGGAAGAGGAGGATGATGGGGCTGCAGGGCAGCAAACCCATTCCTGCCTCGAATAACAATGGAGTTGATAGCAAATCCCTAGAAAACAACCCCTCTCAGAGCAGGAGGGCTCTTGCAGGACTGGAAGGGACCATAATTAGTGCTTCAATTAACCTCACCCGGCCCCAGGGCTGTGCAGTGGGGCAGCAAAGGAACCAGCTGCAAGGAGAAGCTGAAAGGAGTGGCTATCCATGACAAAAATCTCAGGGATTTCTGTTAGGAACCGAAATACCGAGCGCCCGTTTCCCAGCCAGCATGACCTGTCACTGCTGATGGTTTCCTCTCAGCTGTGTATTTTCAGGGCTGTCATCATCGCTCAGCTCTCCACGGCCAGCACGTTCTTCACTCTCCTCTCCTGGCTGCCGACTTTCTTCAAGGAAACTTTTCCTGACTCCAAGGTAGGCTGGCTCCGAAGCAGAGGCACTGCTGTTCGAAGGAGGCCGAGCTGGGTCCCCCAGGAGGGGCTGGAGAGGGAGGGAGGTGATGGCAGAGGGGGGATGTGGTGAGAGCAGCCCAGAAGAAGGTGGAAGCTTTCCCTGGAGGATTAGGAGCTGTGGCACCCCTGCACATACTTTTGGAGACCTCTCCAGGTTGCAGTGCTTGTTTAGGGATGCTGAAGGGTGGCAGAGGTTGGGCACTCCCCAGACAGGGAAGAGCAGGTTGTATTGGGTTTTAGACTGCTTTTCTTCTGAGGAAAAGATAATTTTCAACTAGCACGAAGCTCATGGCATTATGCTGTTGCAAATAACCACCACCACTCCTAGTTTTTTTATGAGGTTTTTAACTGGACTAGCATTGTACAGCTCAGACCTGCCTGTGAAAATAATTACCATTAATAATGTGTACTTCAAAAATACTACAAAAGCTTCCCTCTCCTCAGCACAAATGATACCCTCATTTTTCAGAGAACCAGACAGTACTCCTGTGGGCTGAGAGCTGGTGTTTTCATCCTGTTCTCAGAAACTCAGAGAGTCTTCCCCACAATGGCTCTGTTAGCTTTTTACAATTTCCAGAGCTGCTTACAAATGCCTTTTCATATTACACATGTAAAGCTCTTTACGGCATACTTGATATTTATATTAAAATCATGTGTTAAACCAGCAAACATATTGTTGTGACAAGATCTGTGCACCTCGAGTAATGTGCTTGTGCAGCAGTAATTTACCATCTGTTAGGCATTATATCACGGTGCCCTTATGTAAGATGCTCTATAGAGTGCTCCTGCAGCTGATAATCGCTCTGTGCAGTTTAAAAACGGGGCTGAGGCTGCTTGATTTTAAAGGGTGGATGATAATCCCAGATGTGGGGAACCTGTGTTACCTGCTGGTTGCAATCCCTTGCTGCAGGTGAGCTGGGCAGCTGTCTGTGGCCACCTGAGTGAAGGGGATGGAGGGTTTGGCTGAGGGTGGTGGGCTGTGGGATGAGACAAGGTTGGGATTGACGTGCTGAGCAGCCCCAGCTGCTGCTAACAGGCAGCAGAAGCAGCACCCCACAAAACCCACGGGCTACCATTGTCAAAAATGACAAAGACACCAATTTCAAAGGCATGGAAAGATGCAGATGGACCCTGGCGTGATTTCCAGGGGCATCTTTAACAGGATTATCCAAAAAACAGGGTTATTAAGCCCTCCAATGTATCCCAAAGTCAGACAGAAAGGGGAGATGCCTCCACAGAGTGATGGGCTCTGAGCAAAGGGGCGATGCTGGGGGTGGCGGATGCATGGATGGATGAGTAAATTCAACCAGCTGAGATGCAATCCAGCCCAGCCCACACTGATTCCAGCTCCTGTGGGATCTGGGCACCAAAGTGCCCCTGAGCAGCTGTAATCCAGCTGCCCACTAATCGTCTGTGATTACAGCTGCAGCTCACTTAATTGAAAATAGGCCGAAGGAGGTTGCTACCCTTAATGTCACCTAATCCTGCCATTAGAAAATCCAGCTCTGCTCCCTCAGCCTCACACAGTAATGCTGCTAATGAGCTGGAAGCAGCTGGAAATTTTGCCAGCAGCTTTGCTGGGAACCCACAGGAAACCCACACGGAGCTTCCCAGGGCTCTGTGGCTCCCCGCCGCAGCATCTTGCTGAGCAGTGAACTTTGTCACGTTTAATCCCTCTTTCCCAGAGTTTTCTGCCTCTCCCCTGGATGCAGCATTTCTGGGGAAAAAGGAAAGGCAACAAATGTACAAATTCTAGAACTCTCACAGAGCTTGGGGTGGGGCTGAGAGCTGGCTCTGCAAAGGGGGTAGAGGTGCTGCAACAAGTCCTGAGTGCTTTATTATTTCTCATTCCTACAGATACCACAGACTGGCAAAATGTTTGTGAACAAACTCAGTCTGACAAAATCTCTCTTGATTTTCACTTCTTTTCAGGGTTGGGTGTTTAATGTAGTCCCCTGGCTGGTTGCAATTCCGACAAGCTTGTTCAGTGGATTTCTGTCTGATCATTTAATCAGTCAAGGTGAGAGTTCTGATGGCTTTTCCTCAGCTCTTATGTGATGTGGGAAGAGAACCTGGGTGGGAGGAGGTGGGCTTGTTGGTAGGGAGAAGACCCAGCAAATAGACAATGTGAGAGTCTGATACAGAAGCAGAATAAATTCTCCAGTGTCCAAATCCTATCCGTGTGTTTGGAGCTCTCTTTGACCTCATTCAGAATATCCACCTGAAGATGAAATCTGGGAATCTAAAATCTGAAATTATGTTGTAGTTTCCTTGCTGGGCAACAAGGTGAGCTGTGCTTAATTCCCAGTGTTCCTTTCTTCTCCAGGGTACAGAACCATCACCATTCGTAAGTTCATGCAGGTAAGCAGTGAAGCTGTGGGACAGGTACCCACTGAGTTGCCAGCTAAACTCTGGCTCCGTGGCAGACTGGACCTTGTATGGATTGGGTTGGGGTTATAGATGGACACAGGAAAGATTTTCTGGCCTTGCACGTTAACTGGTGGTCAGGATGTGTGAAAGGAAAATGCTGGCTGAGGAACAGAGCCTGGATTAATGGCAGCATTGAGCACAGCGAGTGCTCTGAAGGGGGTTTCTTTCACAACCTGTCCCTGGTCATTCCAAATGACCCCTTAAGGACTGAGGAAGTAGCAATGCAAGGGTGAACAGAAATAGAAGTGCTGGGTGAGAACACAGTGTATTCCCTGATCTGCAGCATCACATCGCCCTGGACAGACCTCTGACACAGAAGGACATTGGGGGGGAAAAAAAAGAGGAGCACAGGGTGCACATAAACTCAAGCCATTGGAAAAGGGAACAGTTTGTTCATGGCAGGAGTTGCTGTCTTCCTTACAGAAAATGTGCTGTGGTGTTTAATTTTCCCCTTTTTTTCCAGGTCATTGGCTCTGGCGTCTCAAGCATTTTTGCTTTGTGCCTGGGCCAGACCTCCAGTTTCTGCAAAGCAATCGTGTTTGCCTCTGCCTCCGTGGGACTGCAGACCTTCAACCACAGGTAAGGAGAGCCATTGGCTCCCCTGCACATTTGGCATTCTGGGGTCTCAGAGGAGGCTGCCTCCATCCTGAATGTGAGAACAAGAACTGGCACTTGCCTGAGCATTGTGGTCGGGACCCTGTGAGGCTGGTGGAGTTCAGTGCCCTGTGGGCTGTGAGTAATCCAACAAACCTCTAGTATGGAAGGGCTTGGACCAAGCAGTCTGAGGGAAATGGAGCAGGAGGGGAATTGCATTGTGACCCCTCTGAACACTTGGAATTGAATTGTTTTCCTTCTGATACTCACCTGCTTTACTCTCAGCATCTCCCTTCTGCTGCCAGTGCCATTTCTTGTCTAGGATCTTTCCTAGTGTTTGACAAAGCAAACAGTGTAAATGATGGAAGAGCAGCATATTCCATTCAAACAACCATTTATTTTCCTCCCTCTGTTTCTCACCAGTGGCATTTCAGTAAACGTGCAGGACCTGGCCCCCTCGTGTGCTGGCTTGCTGTTTGGTAAGGGTTCTGTGGGGTTCCTGTGCTGGAGAGGGGGCATCTGCTGGGGGGACATGGTCATCAAGGTTTGAGCAGGAGCAGCTCTGTGTGTGCAGTCTCAGCTTCCTTCTGAGATAAACCTGCCCGTGCTGGGGGCAGGTAGCTCCACCAAGGTGCCTTTTTTATATCTGTGAGGTGCTCTGCTGCACCCAGGGGTGGGCTGGGGCTGTGTCAGTGGTTTCTGTCAGTTGCCCAGAGAAGCTGTGGCTGCCCCTGGATCCCTGGAAGTGTCCAAGGCCAGGCTCAAGGGGCTTAGAGCAGGGCTAGTGGAAGGGGATGGAATGAGATAAGCTTTAAGGTCCGCCTGTGCTCAAACCAGCCAGGGATCCCATGATCAGAAAGGCATTTTGCCCAACAGGCAGCAGGGGCTGGTGGGAGCTGTGATGAAACCACTCTGTCTGTGGGTTTTCACAATTTCTTTTCCCTCCTTTCCAGGGGTTGCAAATACAGGTGGAGCCCTCCTAGGTAAAGTACTTTCCTGCAGCTCATCCTCTCCTGGGGAGCCCTGTCCCTGCTGAGGGCAGGGTCCAGCCCAGAGCCTTTGCACGTGTTTCTCTTCTCTGCAGGTGTCATTTGTGTGTACCTGGCTGGGTACCTGATAGAAACCACTGGCTCCTGGATTTCTGTTTTCAACCTGGTGGCTGCTGTGAACAGCATTGGGCTCTGCACATTCCTCCTGTTTGGAGAGGCCCAGAGGGTGGACACAGACTCTGTGTACATGGATCTTTAGAGATGGGCCCAAGGAGCAGCTGAAGGACAGGAGAGTGTCACATCTATGGGTCATTCTTGCACAAGTGCCAAAGAACATTTTACTCTTTTTTTTTTTAGGTGTTTTAACAGGAAAAAATATGCTGAAACCAAGTACATAATGGGTCTGGATGAAACCCATGGGAGAAAATAAATTTAGAGTTCATTTTTTTGCTCAGGGCTGTAGCTGGTAGCTTGCAGAGCCATCCAGCTCAACATCTCCATTGAGGATATGGTCTGTGGGACCAGTTTGTCCCAGTCTGTGTCTCGTGGACAAATACCCTTGTGGCCAAAGTAGCTGACCTGGCCTGTCTCCCAAGGCTGCTGTGGTTCCATGGCCCCTTGAGGGGAGCTGCTTCTTCACGTAGGAGTGGGGCTCCCATGCTCTGCTGTCCTGGGACCACCTGGCCCTGGGGCTGCTTTGCCACCAGGCGTCCTGTGAGGTGTGACAGGAGCATCCCAACGAGCACCTCTGCCCTTAACCCCCGTGCGTGCCTTCGTCCTGCAGCAGGTACCAGCCAGGTTCCCAGGGCTGGGAGGTGAATTCCAGGCTGCCCTTCAGGGGATCTGTGGCTGGATGTGTGCCCTGGGCCCAGGGCTGTGTCAGAGGGGAGAGGGCTCCAAGCCAAGCCTGCCTGTGCTCAGGAGCCCAAGGTCTCCCTTCTCTCCCTGCTGGCTTCACCCCAGCCCTGAGCCCAGCTGGACCAGCTCCACCATGAGAGCAGAGCTGAGCTGTGTCCCAGGCTCAGGCTCAGCTGGGCTGACCTTGCAGTGCAGCAACAGCCCAGGAATCCCTTAGGAGCTGTTTTGTCAAATGCTGTGAATGTATGGGAAGAACCTGTCCCGCTCTGTGCTGTGGATCTACAACTCCCAAATGCTTTCTGCATGATTAGATGTGTCCTCCCCGCACTCTCAAAGGGCTGAGGGAGACTTTCCAAAGAGCTTGGCATGGGCAGGTTTTGTTTCTATGTTAAGCATAAATCAAATTTCTGCACTGGGCATCCACAGGGGTGTGGATCCCTGTGTTAGAGGGAAATACTTGGCTATAGACACCCGTGAGCCTGAATGTCTTAAAGTTATTTATAAATATTTTAAAATTTAAGCACCATATCCTGTATTTTGTGTACTTGAGGCCTGATTCTGCATGTTTGTTCTGAGTGGTACTCCCACAGAATCCAACACTGTTTCTCCAAGGGGAGGATCTACCAGGCTCCAGTGTTTGGTTCTATAGGAACAATTTTAAAGGTGAATTTCACATTAAAGCAATTCATTGCTTCTCCTCCAATCCCTTGATTGCAGCCTGAAAGAATCTCTTGGGTTTCTCTAGTGTTTACCAGAAAACTCAGGCTGAGGAGCAGGTTTCCCAAGGACCTTGCAGTGCCGGAAAGCTTTAGGTACAGGTGAAAAAAACCCCTATTATCCTCTTCCTCACTTTTTTTTTTTGGCCAAATTTCTTCTTGGAAGACCTGTTGGAACTATGTAAAGTTTCAGAATAGCCTGGTTTATAATGAGAATCCTGACAGCCTTTCAATTGCAGAGACAGGAATGGGCATCACTGAGTGGAGCTGGGCCACTTACTGGGCAGAGTTAGAGGTAAGGATGCAACTGCCTGACGTCTTCCCAAGAGAATAAAGAATCTATGTGGCCTGAATGGGGACAGAGAGATAAGAGAGTATTTTATTTTAATCCTTCTGTGCTCTTTTTTCTCTAAATGGCCGTTTGCTGCCATAGGTACCTCTGTGTATTGGGGAGCTGCAGAGCCAGGAAGGCTGCAGGGGAGTCTTAAATCAGTGGGTAAATTGGGAAGAACACCCAGCAACAACAAACACAAACACAGCCAGGCTTGCCAAAGAGGCCCGAGGCTGTGCAGCCATCTCTGTCAGCTTGCTCTTTGTCCAGTCTGAGCAGATTGCTTGCATGGCCTTTTCTATAGTGGCAAAAACCAAAATCTATGGGTTTTGTGTGGTTTTAGAGTATCTTCCCTGGCCATTTGGTGCTGCAGGTCAGGAGCACAAGGAGTCAGTTCTGGTTCTCTTTGCTGGTTGCACCATTTCTTGTGGAGGAGTTGATGAGTTCAAATCACTCACGTTTGAATCAGGCTGCTTGGCCACCCCTTGGATTTGCCAGCTGGGAAATTTGGAACTGATCTTCAAAGGAAAGTTTGGCTGTGCCTTCTCTGTGATTCCAGCTAGCATTCCAGCGAGCTGGCCAAGTTATCTGTCTCTGTGACTGGCTAATGAGTTAAGTGTTTGACCTACACTTGAAGCTTATGTTTCATCATCCTCATCCTCATCATCATCATACCTCTT
Organism: Regulus satrapa; assembly: GCA_013396955.1. Lineage (NCBI taxonomy): Eukaryota > Metazoa > Chordata > Aves > Passeriformes > Regulidae > Regulus > Regulus satrapa. The sequence continues at coordinate 524,477 of VWZN01003126.1, forward strand.
GTATTGAAACGTTTTGCATATCTGTTTAAGCCAAAGCTTGTGGTCGGAGAGTTTTTGCTATGGAAGGACCTAAAAAAAATAAAGGCAGCGAATCATTTGCAAACTGTGGTTTTCCTTTGACTGCAGAGGTGTTCATTTGTGTGATCAGTGAGGACAGAGGAGTATATTTGATGAGATTAACTCCTGGGGGAGGCTGTGCAGGGAGAGTATCTGGGCTGGCAGATTTTCACAACATCCTCATGAGTACTTGGACATCAGACTTGGAGTTCATCCAGCTACATCTTCTCATGGATTTGGGGAAAATAAATGAAAAGCTGCCTTTAGTAAAGCAGCAAAGCAGCAGCAGCCATGATCCACTTGTTAGGAGTAATGGCACAAACGAAGTGATTCTTGGGTGAGGTGGGACACACCCCGCAGGGGCTTCACCGTCCACATGGCCATCATGCTAAAAAAAAATATACAAAAATACATTTCCACCTTTTCACGTATCCTGGCTGCTAGGTTCGAGCAGATGCCAACAGAGGGAGCTGTGAGATCTGGGATGTGGCAGCTCCTGGCCGGCGAGAGCGCTGAGCCCAGCCCTGGCACAGCTGGCACAGGTAGCGTGGCTGGTGTGGATGGTTTGGCTGGCACAGCTGGCAGAGCCTGGCCCTGCCCACGAGCAGCCCTGGCTGGTGGCTCTCGTGGCTGGAGCTGCCTTTGGGAGCCCCAGGATTTGCTGTCCCAGCGTTCACTTTCACCCCTCACAGGGCAATTGCACAGTTATTGTAAGGAGAAGAGTTTTGCACACATTTTGAAAGGAGAAATAGCCATTAAATGAATTTTAACACCTCATCCCTAGGGTCATGTAATTGTGAGAGTATCTCTAAGTTCTGTGGACTCCTCTAATTTTCTCATCAATGTGTTCAGAAAAAAAGCCAACTTCATGGCATGAAAATGATGTTGAGCATAATTTAGCAGACTGCAAGTTATCTTCAGCTTTCCCTGTCTTTTTGCTCCCCATACAGAGGTACCAATAACCTCTGGCAAGCACATTTGAGCTTTCAGGTCATTTAGGTGATTTAAACCTTTCCAGCTCCAAGAAGCCACAGACCCACCTTAAAGCCTGCCCTGTTCTTCTCCAACTGTGCAGAGCCTGAAAGAAAAGGGTTTGGTGTTTTGGTGGTTTTTTATTTATTTGTTTGTTTGTTTGTTTGTCTGTCCCCCCCCCCATCTTTTTTTTTTTTTTTTTTTTTTTTTTTTTTTTTAATTCTTTTTATCTCGCGNTTTCTTTTTTCTGCACATTTCTTAAATTGTCAGTGTCCCAGGTTGGATCTCAGCTTTCCAGCCTGGCCTGAGCAAGCAGGGACAGGCACAGTGCAAAAGAGCCTCAAAGGTTGGTCAGTGACAGGTACCTTGTATAGCTGCTGGAGGCTGGTTTGTATTTAAATTGTTTGGGATGTATTCCATAGCTGGCTGGAGATCATTAGAAGGATGCTGTTTTATTGCAGTTTGCATAACACTAAATCAATAAACACGTTGAAGCAGATGGAAAGCAAAACACAGGAGGAAAGGAGCACTATTTGGAGGAGAAAAGGGGTAGCAAAGAGCACTCCTCGCTGATAGTTTTGCCTGGAGTACACAAGCAGATGCTCTCACAGCAGAGACCTGTTCTAACATCCACCTGGCAGCTCCCCAGGGCCAGGACATGCCCCAAAGCCAGCAGCTCTCAAAGGGCACCCAGTCCTGTAACAAGCAAAATATCACCATTTATTGCAGCCGTGACCTACTGCATGGCAAGTAATGAGGAATTTTCCATTTCAAACTTTAATGCAATAATTAAGATGTCTATTAAGGTCTTTACAGTTTGGCTGCTTGTAATTAAAAATGGGGTGATGGGGGGGGCAGCAGCAGGGAGTTGCAGTCCAGGGCATCAAGCTCCCACCTGCAGCTTCAAGTGCTCTCCCCTTTCTTCTCTGTTTGGATTCTCTCTTCAAAACAGTTTTTCTGGTTTGGTTTGTAATTCTCCCCAGAGCACGAAAAACACACGAAGAACAGTCTTAGTTCCCACAAGTACAACCTGGGTTTAAAAGAGAGCTTTTACCTTCTACCAACCCCTCCAAAATGCCCATCCTCCCCTGGTGCAGTTTTGGGGGTGTCTCTGAGCAGTGCCAGGGCTTTATGCTCCAGTTGGTTTCCAGGCTGGTGCAGCTCCTGTTTGCACAGTTTCTGGTGCAGGATTAAGGGTGGGGTAGGTTTTAATCCAATAATGGAATGAGATGAAACCCCCATATAAACCCACATCTTCCAAAGTGTCTCTGTTCCTGGGAGGCAAAAGTCCCATTATCCAGTAATTGGATTTGGCCTCCTAAAGCAGGACCGAAACATTATAAAATTTTGTTCCCAAATCACCAGATTTTTGCAAAGGATTAAGAAAAATGAATTATTTGACTGACTGAGGAAGTAGCTGCCAGAAAAGCTTTGACTGATCCCTTGAATCCCTTCCTGAATTGCTTTCCTCTGCTCTTTACAACTCCCAATATATGGGTGACTTGCTCTTGCATCTCTGAATACAATGCTGGGCATGATCTTGTACAACTTTGACATTCACTATTCTCTAAAAAATTGTTTTTCATTTCAGCTCCAAAGGAAAAAAAAAAGATTGCAATCCCCCTTCCACGGAAGACAATGGAAATGTACACGTGTAGCAATTACCAGGAGGATTTTACACAAAGAATTAGCAACCTACTCGCGCATGTCCTGCATTCTCATTAAAGGCAAACTGTTTGTGGGTGACAGGGGATTTTCCTGTGCAACCATCTAGGCTCATTGCAGCTGTTAAATTCCTTTCATGTCGGGTTTTTCTGCCCCTCTCCTACCAAGTTTCAGACAAACCCTCTCATTTACAGCCTCTCCCCTGTGTGAGCTACAGGTGGGGTGGATGTGCCACGAGTCTCATCTTCAGTCCTTCAGATGCTCTGAGCTGCTGTGTACCCTGGCTGGGCTCAGGAGCCTTTCTGCATTTTGCTTTAATTTTGCCCCAAACGTCCCCACAAACCTGGTGTCACAAACTTTCTGGTTTCACTTACCCTTGCGTGGTTTTGCTGCTGAGCCAACCTACTCCTCAGAGCTTGCAGATCTTCTCTGTCTCCTCCAGCATCCTCCCTCCATTCCCCCGCCCCATTCCACAAAACCCCTTGGCAGGTTTTGGGGAGCAGAAAAGGCCCCCATGTGTCCCCAGGTTCATGGGAGGGAGGATGTACCCTCTTATTGTGCATCCCAGACCCTGGTCACTCACTGGATATTTAGCAAAATAAACTCCCTGAACAAAAAGTATTATCAGCAGGAGCACAATCATATATCAGAGAGAAGGTCTTCAGATGAGTAATTTATTGAGATCTCTTACTTAATTTTATTTCAGCCTATCTGGGACACGACTGTGCTTTGGAAAGGGCTGGAAGCTGCAGGAGCCACCTGGACAGGCAGAGCTCAGCGTAAACTCCCGTCCTTGCAATCTCATTTTACAGAAGCCTCTAAGTAGGACACGCACTGCAACAAAGTGGTGACCTGAGGAATGTTTGCACAGCCCTGGGCTGTCCTTCCAGGAGAGCCAGGGCTGGTGGAACACGGCTGCTCTGCACCTGGACACTGGGTTTGGATCCAGGATCCAAAAAACCCTTTCAGAGTGGTGCCTGTTCCTTGGGGATCTTGTGCCTGGAGTCAGATGGGGACTACAATATTTAAATTTTGCTTTGGCATCCACCCTTTTCCGGCAGGTTTAATGCAGAGCTAAAAACTAGAGCATGAGTAAGAAATTACATATTTTGGCATTTCCCAAGGCTTTGGAGTTTGCAGGTGCATCTTTCCCACTTGCCTGTAAGAACGTGTCACTGCTCTCACCAAAGACAGGGTTTTCTCTCCTTTCCTTGAGTGCAGTGCCAATTTTTTATCCTCTTCTGTTCATCCTCTCCCTCCTCCTCCTCCTTGGAGATTTCTGGATTAAAGAATAAAGCAGTGAATTGATTTCCTGAACGTGCATTAGAGAGGATTATTCCAGGAGATTCAGCCGTGTTTGGTGGATTAATATTTCCAGGGAAGCAGCCCCGATCTCAGCCAATACTTCTCTCAACGCATTCCAAAACATTTTTTTTTTCTTTTTCAGGCAAGAAGGAGCATTGGGAATGGCAGGAGATGGAGAGAACAAGTTCTCAGCACTGGTATTTGAGCTTTGGCATATTTTGAAACTTCTCATGTAAATATATGAAAGGTGATTTGTGTGATTTGTGCCTTTTCTTTATTCTGTTAATAATAAAGAATAAAACCAGACACAAGCCAGTCAGGCGTAGAATTCACTCCAGCAGCAGGGAAACAGGGAGAAATCTCAGTGTAGCATCACTTGCCACCAGCAGCACCCTCTGAGAGAGGGGCACAGCATCCTAACGAAATGGGGCTCTGTCCAATTAATTAATTTGGCCTGCAGATCAGGGGCCTACTACATTTTAATCGTGATCTGTGAAGTCTTATGGCAATGCCTATCTCTGAATTATGCTCCAGAGGCAGCCATGAAAGCAGAGCCAAAGCTCCCTCGCTCCTGGTCTCTCTTGCATGTGGAGGAGACACTGTTTATAATTGAGCAGAAGAGGCAAAACCTCTTCCCAGGAGAGGGGCAGGCGAGTCAGCCCCAAGCCCTAATTGAGACCTCTGAGACCAGCCTTTAGATCAAGCAGCTGGACAAACAATGGTGGTGCTGGGATGGGTCAGCTGGGCTGCCCTTGCAGCTTCAGCAGGGCTTGCTCTGGTGGTGGTCAAAAGAAAAGAAGAATGGAATTTAAAAATCAGATGCTATGAGGGAGAAGAAAGGAAAACAATGAAGGGAAGGATCTTTGTTTTCATGCTGCCCTCCAAGCCAAGGGAGCACTGGGTGTCATAGCCACACCCTTCTGATTCCGAGTTCTTGGATTTAAGAGCTGGTTTGATTTTTGCTTCCAGTCTCAGCCTAGGAGGACCAGGGCAGGAAACCATGGAATGTCAAAGACAATCATCTACATTTCTGTGAGCTTGGGGAAAAACCAGAGCCACTGCCTGGCTCAGTACAAGGAGTGGGAAGAGCTGCAGCTGCTGGGTTGGGATGGGAGGAAGGAGGGGGCTCCACCTGCCTGAGATGGATACCAGCACTCAGAGCAGGAGATGAGAATGGGGGATTTTAACTGCTGAAGGAGCAAAGATCTGGCCAGGAGGCTGGGACAGTGGTGTGGGTGGGAAAATCCCAGTGGTGAGTAGGTCTTATCCCTCCTTACCTCCCTGCTTTAGTCTGGCTCCCAGGGATGATGTTTGTCTACCCAGGGCCTTCAGGAACATTTGGACAGGTGACACTTCCCCTGGTAGATAACCCAGAGAGAGCAAAGCAAGAATTTGAAACAAGCAACAAACAGAACAAATGGATTTGCATTTTTTCAGAGCCACCAGGAATCTGGAGGAATAATTTTTCCAGCCGATGCTCAGCACTCAGCAGTGAGGACATTGCCTGGTGTGCCACTGCTCTATTTGGGACTCTGAAATGCAGAAACATGATCTGACACAAAGAATAAGTGCAAACCACATGATTTATTTATTAGTTCCCTCACATGATGAGTGTTAGCTCATGCCTCAGCAGTGCATTGCCAACAGGCAATGCAAGGAGTGTTATCTTGCTCAGCTTCTGACAGAAACTTCAAGTTGAGACACAGATTGAAATATCTTTTTGTGGTTCCTCATGTTTTCTTTCCCTTTTTCCTGCAGGAATCGCAGTAATCTCCCTTCCCTGTCCCCATGGCAGAAGTATCACACACCAAGTCATCATCTTTTTTTTTGCTTTCTGTAACAAAAGCAGAATATGAGAGTTCTCTGTACCTCTGAGTACCTAAATAGGGACAACTGGACAATATCTTCCTTTTCTCCCAATTTCCAACTTTCTGCAAATAATGTTATTTCTCCAAAAGATTCCTCTCCCTCCCCAAGATCTGCCTGAAAAAACACCAGCTCTTCAAATACAACATTTGGGGTTCAATCTGGAAATACTCCTCTGGAATTTCTCTTGGATTCGTTTTCCAACTGCTTTGAGTGGGAAACCTCAACCAGATGGCGCCCAAGAGAGCTCTGCTCCACTCTGCAGTTCTCGGGTCTGATATAACTTCTCATCAACTGCAAAATAGCTTTTTTCAGGCTGCTCCTTGCAACAGCCCTTGCCCGCAGCCCCCTTGGAGACACTGCTCTGTAATCAAAACTGCACTCGGGAAGTGATTCCTTTATCCACGGCACTGAAACGTTGTTCCTCAGCTCCCAAATATTTGTACAGAGCTGGGGAAGCACTTGGGGGCCTCTCCCTGCTTCCCACTGCAGTTTTACTGTAGGAAAGGGAGAGAAAACAGGAGTGCAGAGCAAAGCTCAGCCCTGGGAGGGGAAAGAGCTGTCTGTGAGCCCAAGTGCTCACCCAGGCTCGTTGTAAATTGTCAAACCCGCAGCAGCACCACTTGCTTGATAAACGATGCTCCAGCCTGAAGTGTCGAAAGGAAGGGAAAAAAACCCCCCACATTTCCCCCCCCTCCTACTTCTCTCTAGTTATTTTTGACAAGCTGGAAGAAGAGAGGGGGAGAGGGAAAGGCTGAGGCATGTTTGATATACACTTTCGACGGAGCTTTTACTTTATTATGTTTAATTGAAAAGTGTTAACGTCGTCCGACATGAATATTCAGCTGATGCCTTTTGGTGCTGTTCCAGGAGTTACGATCGCCTGTGATTCCACTGCAGCTTCTCAGCACGGAGCCCTGTCAAAGCCAGAGTGACAGTGGGGAAGCTATTAATTGAAATAGCTTCATTAATTAGTAATTAACAGCAGGGTAATGACTATGTCACACATCGTATTTCAATGAATGCCCTTCATGTGTTATGGGGCTTTTAATTAAAGAATATGCATTTTAATTAAAGGCAAGTTTGGCCCTTTGGCCTCTGGAATACAAAAGATGTTTCTAACTTTCAAAGCTGGGAGGAGGAAAGGTTAGTGTGGGGAAAACCAGGCCGAGTGCAAGTCGTTTCAAAGTTAAATCCCTGGTGCTGCTGTGCCCGAGGGTCCTGGCTCCAGGATGGGTGAGGAAAAGCTGCTGGGACTGTAGGGTCTGTGAGGAAAGCTGGATCCAAGAAAACCCCAACCTGGCACCCCTGGAAGCTGCTCTGCACCGTGTTTGGTTCTCCCTGCAGCTGAATTTGTGTCGAGCTGAGGGAAAGTGCTGGGATGGGGGATTTGGGGACAGGACAGCACAGCTCCCATCCTTCATGGAGGTTCCTTGGGAAGAAAGTCCCTGCCACTCCTGAGACATACACAGGAGGTGGAGAGGATCATCTCTGTGAACCAAATGGAATAAAAGACACCAGATTTTAGTCTTTGCACATTCCACTGATTAGGATTTACTCCTTGGGACTGGAGTGGGCACGGTGTTGGTTTCTTCTCTCTCTAAGCACAGCTCTCTCTGGAATGATCCCACACATATGGTGGGAAAGGCAATGGGGAGGTTTGAAATACATGGACTGTACAATGAGCATCAGGGGAAAGTTTAGGAAAACAAATCCAGAGTGCCTGAGAGCTATTAACAGTCCCAAGAAAAAAAACTTGAAACCTTGTAAAACAGTAAAACCTCAACCTAACCAGGCTCACCCACCAAAAGGGTTACTTTACATTGTGTTCAAAAATGCATTTATATTTTTAAAACAAAACAAAACAAAACCCACAAAAAACTTCAAACTGGCCCCTTTCAAAAATAAATTCTGCTCCCCTGACATGCCGATCTGAAAGACTGAAGAGAAGCTTCCCAAATGTGATGAGGATTAGATGACTGAGACATTGCATTTCAAAGAGAAAATGGCACATCAAAGGCAGCTCCAGCCCATATTGAAGTCCCCACCCAGGAGGGCTCCTGCCTGGGGGGATCAGGCAAGGTGGAGGGGGTGGCTGCTGCTGGGAGAGAGGGTGGGAAGGACAAGGGACAGCCCCACATCTTCATGGAGACCTGGCATCTGGATCAGGCCAACGGAGTGTTTGGGAAGCACATTTGCCTCTCCCTGCTAATGATGCTGGTTGGAAAGTCCCTGCTTTGCCATGTGCTGCTGAAATGTCAGCAGTGTAATTGTGACTTTAACCTGTCCCAGAAATGAATTTAATGATGAACTGGGAGCATCTCCTGCCATTGCCAGAGGGTGCTGAGTGAGGTGTCCCTTACCTCGCTGTCACATTCCTGGTGTGTCTGAGGATGGCCAACCCCTCCAGGAGCACAGGCTGATCCCTCCATCCCTCACACCATTTCCAATGAGCAGACAAAACGTTGTCTCAATTTATGGGCTGCAGAAGAAATTGTGATAAAACTGAATCATAAAAGCCAGTAGTTCCACCAGGTGAAGATAATTTATGCTACTCTTCACACTAAAATACAGCCCTCTGCTTGCACTACAGCACTGAACTCCTCCAGCATCTCTTTAGCCTCTTCAGAGAGGATGCAGAGAGATCTGAGAGTTCCTGACACCCACCAGCACTGAGCCCACCCTGGGTGTTGGCATGGACCAAATCCTTACATGCAGCCCCTCACCAGTGCCCCCATGGATGTCACAGCTGGAAACTGGGACACACAGGGAGGCACCAAGCTGAGCCAGGTGGCTGTGGAGCAAAACAAGGAGATGCAGAGGTGTAGAGAGCCTAG
>VWZN01003127.1:3653-19003 GCA_013396955.1 Regulus satrapa
CAACAGAGAGGCCTTTTATACAGAAGCTATTTCGACCAATTGCTTCAGGAAGACAATTGCATACTTTGGGAGACCTGCTAAAAGATGTGTGTCCTAGTGCTATCACCCCTGAAGGTACTGTGGAAATAACTTTTTGTCCAATAAGATAATTATTTTTATGTTGATTTATTGGTTGGGGGTTTTTTTTGTTTTTTTAATGGGTATTTTGGAGGTAGAGCTAAATATCAGTACCAGAGTTTCAGATTTCATTCATTCCTGGCTCTTTAGTGTGCCCTGTGTGGTTTCAAGAGGGTAAGATTGAGTCCTTAGTCACTCCTGAGAAATTAATCTCCAGAAGTTTTAGTCTAAAATTCCTGTATTCTTTTGCCGTTATGATGCCCATAGTAAAAATATTCCCGTGTTATTTTCTGCACTTCAAAAAAACTTCTGAAAGTGTCAGCAGATTTTAAGTTACCTTTTATTTTGTATTCCAAAAACTTTTTATATGTAAAACTCCAAAACGGATGGAAATTGAAGATATTTTCAGAATGCTTTTTTCTCTCCCTGAAGTCCAGCCTTTTAAAATGTACCAGTAAGAGATTTTTACAAGTATCTAATAGATAATTTATGTATGGTTACAAATTACTATTGTAAGCAATTAATGTAGCGTATTATTTAATACAATAGCATTTGTTAATCTGCACTTACTTAGGAAATAGGCTTTTTTTGGATGTAATTTTACTCTCAAAGCTTACAGGTATTGTAACAGCGATACACATTTTAGGGGGCATAAATGTAACAGTTATGTACTCTGCAAATTAAGATCAAAATTATTTAATGCAAGAGGTTTTAAATTTGTTCTTGCTGTTGTCTTGCCAGCATCTGTAAATGAGGAGCTTATGAGATGTGTGACATTCTAGAGAAGATCTTGGCACAGTATTTACTGGTGTAGTATAAGCATGTTTTGACAGTGAAACACTGAATTGGAAATCAAGATAAAATTCTGTAAGATTTTGTTTTACACAGATGTTCCTTGATGCAAAATTAAACAGTTGTCACAGATTTCTCCCAGTATCAGGATCTTAGAAATTCACTGAAATATCCAAGTGCTTTTTTTTTGCCCTTGTTTAATACTTGTTAACACAAGAGCAATTCCTAAAAATAACAGAACGTAAGAAAAATAAGGAGTCTTGCTAAGCATGTGTCCATTTTTCATAAAGCTATTTTAAATTTTGGACCATTATTTTAAGTAATGCTTTCCACTAACTGTCCAAAACATAAAGGGAGATACCAATAGATAGATGAATGTTAGCACCAGTGTTAACCATCTTTAAGTACTTCACTGTCAGTATCATACTGACCCTACTGAAAAGGTACAGAGAGAATTTTAAACAATCAGTGAGAAAGATGGATGCATTTTAACTTGAAAGGCAGTCAAGCACAAGTTAAATGAAAGAAGCTCAAAAGCACTTATGCCCAAGTTATTCCCGGATTCAAGGGATGACAATTTTTATGTAGATTTGCCAAAGCTGCAGATGGTGAATGTGCTAGTTAACTGCCCTTATTGAAAGTGTGAATGTATTGCAATTCTATTTGAATTCCAGTGATAATGCTTCCCATCAGTAGGCCTTCTTTTCAGATGTTGACAACAGCACCAACCTTAGACAGAACAGAAATATGCTGTGCTAGTTGCTTACTTCGTTTTTGTTAAAAGCTAAAAAAACCCCTTATATTTACTCAACTTGGACAAAAATATGGTTGGAAGAAGAGAAACTGAAGTAGGTGCTATTTGAGGGATGTGAAGTTTGGTGAGTTTTGGAGTGTTGGAATGTGCTTGTGTATTCCTGTATACATTTGCTTTAATTTTGCCCAGTTTTTACTGAGCAATTTAAGAGTTTAATAGATCTGGTCCCTCACATGGGTATGAGCTATCCAGAACTCAGCACATTTTCTCCTGTAACACAGCCTTGTATTGTAGTGTGGTTCAGTTGTTCCTCTTGTACTGTGGATGTTCTCCACTTCTGGAAAACTAGGGAAGCTGTCTGAGCTAAATGCAGAAAAGAATGTGGGCTTCTGAGGAGATGTGGGGGTAGACTGGTACACAGAGCCAGTGGAGGGGGTGGTGAGTCTGACTGAACGTGTAATTTGGAAGAAAGTGACAGACCTGGGAATCATGAGATGTGATGGGGAGAGTGACTATAAACAATGTGGCAGAATGAAAGAGATTGGGGCAAAAGCCAAAACCTGACATAATAAATGCGAACACCTGGACCGAGTGAGTGGGGTAGGAGATGATAAACGGATGAGGGAGGAAAAGAAGCGTGTTGCTTGTGGAGCAGGCACAGAGATTGTGCAAGGTGAAATCTGAAAGAATCTGAAAGAATGGGGAGTAGATATCCTGCTGGCCAAGGGATTCAAACAAGGGATTTGGAGAAGCAAATTGAATCGCAAGTTGGAAAAAAAAAAAGGATGCTGAGTTTGTGCTGGCAGAATGACAAGCTGCAGGTGAAGAGGTGGTCAGGTGGAGCTGGGGATTGTCAGATAAAGGACTGAGAAAAACCTGTTCAGGGTTTGCTGTACTGCAGACAGGGATACAAAGCAGAAATTTAGGTGTGGCACCATGGAAAGAAAATAAAGGAAGAAGTGGAATTAGAAGAATACAGAGGGATGATAGAGAAAGATTCAGGCATAAAGGAAACTGACCTGATGGATGCCCATGACAGCAGTGATTATTACTTCTGAGGATCATGGACAGGGAAAGACAGTGCTGGTTTAGGCTTAACTGCTAGAGGTCACCATACTCTATTCACTGATTATTCAATATAGCCAGTAAGTGAATTTGATTATTCTCTTGCTTGACTAAATCCAGTCATTCATTATTCAAATGTAATGTGTGCTGTATTAAGTGTTCATGCTCTAATACAGCTTTGAGCTACTAAAAAACCAACTAACTCACCAGACTGTCTTGAATTTTGCCTGTAGAAATTCTAGCAGTCATAGTCACCCTTTTTCATCAAGTAGACTAAACTCCTGCGACTACAGAACCACAGGACATCTATGCTACTGAAGTCTCCATGAAACCCATTCACTAAAATAATTTTCCCTCTGTTGCTCAGTCACTGAGAATTTAACAAGCTTCCTCTGTCAACAGATGTTCCATCAGCTCAAAATACAGAGGAGATAGGAGCATTAGGGGAGTTTAATTTGCAGGCATGTTTTGGAAACCTGGGATACTACACCTAAAAGTTTTAATTCTAAAGCAATTGTCTCCATTTGAAGTTGAATACTTGAAGTTTAGAAGGTGTCAGAGCTGTAGACTGACTGTACAATCATAATTTCCTTGCACACTTACGATTCAGCTTATAATCATTCTCTCTCATCTCTCTTTGTTTTCTGTGACACTATTGTCTTTCTGCCCAGGCTGGGCATGTTTGAGTGTCAAGTGTGTGTTGTGAAAAATCACAGTCCTGATTCTTGAAAGGCTAAATCATAAGAATGAATGTGCTTCAGGAAGTATTATAATTTAGGCAGATGAATACTGCCTTTGAGAACATAATTTAATTTTTTTTTCCCTGGAGAATCAATTCATATGTGATCACGGGCAAGCTGAGTGTTACAAACCCACCAATTTTATAGAGAGGAGCATCAGAAAAATCCAGTGATCAGCATGAGTGTTCTGCTGAACAGTTTACTTGCTTGTACTTTATCACTTCGCCTTCAATTTGTGATCTCTGCTATGGTGATCATTCAGGAAACTCTTGTTAAAATAGTTTTCTGAAGGAAAAATAGGTTGTAGTCAGACATGAAAAATAGTCCTCTTTGGAACTTACTTAGTATCTTGTAATGTTTTCCTTGTAAACTTGTATGTTTTGTCTTAATTGACACTTTATTCTGGTGGAGACATTAAAATAATATTGTAACAAAACAGAATATGTTAGCAAAGGTTTATTAGAAAATAATTGAAAACTTTCACATCTGGATTTTTAGACTATTCAGTTATCAAAGTTTAGATTTACTTAATATTTTTGAACAAAGGAGATAAAAGTAGTATCTCATCAAAGATATGCTTAAAGGTATAATAGATACTGGAGAAGCAGGGGGTTTATCTTTTTACTCTTTTCAAGCCATTTAGATATTTTTCGTAGCTGTATTTAACCTCCTTCTTCAGTGAATTGATTCACTGGTGACATTAGCTGCATCTTTTATTTAGTGCAACTCAATCAATATGAGTTTCTTTCTTTCTATTTTTCTCCATCTGTTGTCTCCACGCCCCCCCCTTTTCCTCTATGGTTTTCTCTTTTCCAATGACTTTTCATTCAACTGGAAGCTTCACGGTAATTGTGGTGGTTGCTTGTCTGTGGTGACATCCGTAACTGAGCTTTGTGCCGTGGGAACACAGAGAATATATGGTTTTCAGACTCAGCACTTGCAGCCTTATAGTGAGCTGTTCCTGCTGCCAGATTCTTAGGGACCACCACAAGAAGAGGGAGGGAGGGGAGTGAAGGGTTTCAAGAACCACCCACAGTGTCTATATGCCTTTGCTTTAGGAAGAATGGATATAATTAAGTCTTCCTTTTAACTGTGCTGAGAAAAATGTTTCAATGAAAAAATGTATTTATGTATATATATATATATGTGAATTGAATATAAGCATTGATTACCAACTGTTGAAAACACAGTGTAAAGGGGACTGTCAAAAGAACAGGTTGAATAATGACATTAAAAGATTGATAGTGAAAATGGTCTTTGTAAAATGCTGTGTCAATATTATTTTGGACTGTTAAAGACTGTGGGTAATTGTTTAGAATAGTATGTTTTATTTAAACTAGCTTATGAAACTATTTATTCAAGGCTTTTATTGTTTGTTGAAGTGCTGTAAAAAATGAAAACTTTGAACTGTTATCCCAACCCATACTTCTCTGTCTCTCCTCAAACTGGTCCTTTATTCAAGTATTTATATGTAATTTTTTTTTCTGCTTAATGAATTCTGTGCAGTGCCCACCTTTTTGGGTTGCTGAATAGTTTCATCTGCTTAAGCTGTTCATCAGAAAAAAGCTGGTGGACAAAAGACTTTTTGTTATACCAAAAGCAAAGAGTGGCTTCTCTTTAGAGTCCATCCTTTAACTCTTCAGATTGCAAGGAGTGTTGGCTTTATCTTCTCTTGTCCTCAACCACTGCAGTGGAGTTGGAGCAGAGTGCACAGTGGTTGAGAACCTATTTGTCAAAATGTGTATCAAGCATTTCAAGCGTTAGTAGTAGTGGTCAGAAGAAGTAGAAGTGGTCAGTAAGTGTAAAGAAAAGCAGAGGAATTAGGACAAGCAATTAGGACAAACAATGTAGTTCTTAAAACTATTGGCAATTATATTAATTATCTTGACTGTAAAGGATACCCTGTTTTTCTACAGCAACAATGAGAATGGCTGTCTTTGTTAGCAGCAAACACAGAATCATAGATTGATTTGGGTTGAAAAGGATCTTAAAGTTCATCTAGTTCCAACCCTGCTGCCATGGGCAGGAGCACCTTCTATTATTGCAGCTTGTTCAAGGCCCCATCCAACCTGGCTTTGAACACTTCCAGGGATGGGGCATCCACAGCATCTCTGGGCAACCTGTGTGCTGTCTTGCCACTTGCTGAGTAAGGAATTTATTTAAAATTCCTATTTATTTATAATGCCTAATATTGAATTTAAACCTGCCCTCTTTCAGTTTAAAGCAAATTTCCTTTTTCCTATCACTTCATGCCTTGTAAAAAGTCCCTCTCCAGCTCTTCTCTAGGCCTGCTTTAGGTACTGGAAACATCTTTAAGAGCAATAAAATGTTCAGAGAACCTTCCAGGAAGATGCACTTATTTCACCTTATATTACTCTTCCTGCAGTTCTGCGCAGTACTTTCTTCCAAAAGGCTAGGTTAGAACTCTAGGTTTGAATATAAACCTCTCTAATTTTGTGTCTGAATAAACATTTAGACACAAAATGTATTAAATCATCTGTTTTCTAATTAGTTGAATAGTTTTTCTTTGTACATGGTTCCTGTTCAGCTGCTTCATAGGCAGTGGTTGTGGTTATGTGGCAACAGAAACAGTAAGAACAGGTCACCACCTTCCATTGAACATTGCTACATTTCATTAGTTTCAGTTGTTTTTTTTTTTTATTCTGGTCTTCCTGTGTTGACATAAAGTTTGAGAAGCAGTGAAGTCCTCTTGTCATGTTTAGTAAATAGTAAAATCAGTATTTTCAAACTAATCCAATAATCACTTTGTATTGTAGCCTGCTGTAGTCTTTCTTCAAGGCATGTTATATTTTTGTGTTTACTGGGGTTTTTTTTAGTTACTGAACTGTATTTTATCAGTTACACAGCAGTTCATAAATTAAAGTCACCTCAGTCTGAAATTTTACTATGGATAAACTTATATTGAGTATTAATATATTTTTTATTTACTGTGTTTCCATAATTATTATTTAATTCAGTTTGTCTAAAGGCTGCATACAGTTGAAATCAAATTTGGAAGTTGTGTAATTATGTAGATATACTTAGCTTGATATTCATGGACTACTATTCCTGACCATTTAGAGTTTTTGGAAATCCTTCCTGGAAGATGGGAAAATTAATTTCAGTTTTCAGTCTTTTAAGGTAAAACACTGCAAGTTCTGTGCTTTGAACATAGTAAACTGTGTTTAGTTCTCAGCTGTGATCATCCTCTGTTGGAGGGAGTGTGTTTACTTGTTTTTTATGTTTGCTTCTCCCTAATTGTTCACAGTTAAATCTGGGGCAAGCTGGTCAGTTAGTTTTTTGGGCAGTGTCCCATTATATTTGATCCTGATGGCAGCATCAGGAGAGTTACTTATTTTTTAATTCTCTTTTCAGCTTGTGTTGATCTGTCTTATTTTCTGTCATGTCAGTGTCTCTTTTTTTTCCTGCTCATGTTCCTTCATCATCTATTCTAGTAATAGTTCTTGCTGTCCTTTGCTACTCTTTTAGTATCTGCTTTTGCATCCTCTAAAATGAACTCTCCTTTGACTAAGTTCACTATAATTTATATAACTATAATTCTGCAGATTTTCAGTCCCTAGCTGATTTCTTAACAGGAATAGATCTAGTTCCCTTGGGTAGTAATTAGCCAATAGTCACTTCTCTGATAATTTTTTCTTTTTGCTTTCTGTCTTTTTGTCCTGTGGTGTTCTAGACTTCTACTTCTGTTCCCTAGAGTTTACCAGCAAATTTTTGTGTCACTGGATATGAAAACCTAAAATATTTTGACACCTAGGGACTGTGCCTCTCTATCAGCATTCTTTCATTTCCCGTTTGCTCTTGCTTTTCATTTGTCCTTCCAAGATGACCAATGTCCTGCTTGTTGCTCCAACTTCCAGGGAAGTTGGAATAAAGTTGTCCAGTGTTGCCTTTCTTATTCACCATTTTAACACTCTTGAAATTGTGCATGTGGTCTTTACAGCCAGCAGTCCAGAATTCTACAGCTTTGCTTCTCACAGACTGTGCCTTATGTAGTTTCTAAGCTCATGACAGATGGCTTTTTTTATTTTAATATTAAACACCCATTCATGAGTGTTTAGAATCAGGGTTAGAATCAGATTATTCTGATTATTCATGCTGTAGCCTGTAAAACTCATTGTCTGATCTTTTTTTCCTATGCTTGTGGATGCCACTTGCACAGACAAAAGTTGATTCTTTAATTGGACAGTTCTTGTGTGGTAAAGTGCAATTGTCTGCAGTAGTTCCAGTTCCGGAAAATTGGGCAGTAATTTAAATAACTTCAGAGTTACTACTATTTGTGGGAAGATTTAGTGGATTATGTAGGAACAGGCTAAGGTAAAGCTTGATATTGCTTGTGGTCTCTTAGACTGTATTGTTATAGTTTCTGTGCAGGTAAGGAAGAGAGGATGTTAAGACCTTGTTGTTGCCTGCAACTCCTTATAGCATAAGGTCACATACCTGGCTTAGTAGAGCATGTTACTTCTGGGTGTTCTTCCTCAAACTGATGAATAACAGAATTATCCATCCCTGAGGGAGATAATATCATGGCTACTCTCCCTTACTGTCTAAAATTCTCTGTTTTACTCAGATTAGGTGGGTTAGGCCACCTGCTTACAGCAATCCTGTTGTTTCTGACAGATAATAAAATTAAGTGTTATCTATCTGTGAAGTCATGCTGTGTTCCCCCATGATTTTCTGTATCTGGTGATAGAGATCCTGTTGCCAATTAAGAGGCCTTTGTTTCCAGAATATCAGTTCTGAATGTCAGCATTTATCAAACTGGAAAAAAAAAAAGTGAATAATTCACAACTGTTGAAAAAGATACTTTGTTTAGTACACATTTATGAAGTTCCTGTAAATAGACATCCTAATATTGTGAACAGTTCATTTAGAAATAGTGACTTATCTTATTAGGAGAAAGGGAGGAACACAGCATGATCTTACATAACTACAATGCAACAACTGCAAAAGAGAAACAGCATTCAGTTCAACAGAATGCTTTGAAGAGGCAAAGGGTTAAAATGATAGAAAACAGAGTTCTGGAGATGGAAAGAGTTTTTCCTCTTCCACAGCAGAAATTTAAGACATTGGGCATAATGCAAAGATAAAAACTGTGTAATGCAGAAGAAAGCAGTTTTCTTGCATTGCTATCATGTCTAAACAATTCTGGATACAATTTTAATTTGCTAGTGTTGTTGAAGTCTTCATAAAACTTGTTTTGATTTTTGTCTCGTGCTTCCTTGAAGACTCAAATGGTAAACATTTGGACACAATGACGCAAACAGTAGGCTATCAATCATTCCCAGTTTTCACAGCATTGTTGTTCATTCAGAAAAGCTGCGTGAACTGACCTCTTTCTAAAGCAGTGTCATTAGTTCTTTCAGAAGTAAAACAAGGATCAAAAAGACTTTCAGGATTTTTCTCTTAAGACTCACTGTACTGAATGATTTTGTAAAATTAGGGATCAACTGTTTTTAATTAACTCTCAGCTTTTTTTAATGTATAATGTATGAGAGACTACATATTAATTGTTTTTGTTCTTCCTCAGTTTTTAAAGCATTGACTTCCAGTAAATTAGTTAAATAGAAAATTGAATTTAGATTAGATTTGCCATGTAGACTCCTAATTTTGATACAAATGAGAAATTGTGCAACAGGAGGAGGTAAATTTATGCAGTGTAAATGTCTTTGGATAGACATGAAATATGACTCGGCTTGCTCTGCCTGAGGTCAGAATTAGCTTGGCTGGGGGCTTACTGTGGGAATTGGAGCAGCACAGCACCATCCCATTGCTTGCTGCTCCTGTGGTGAGCGAACTGAGGAAGTCTTTGCTCTCCATGTTTAACTAGTAAGTCTGATTGCATTGTACTCTCTGCAGACTGGTCTCTGCTTTTCAGTGCTGTGGAGGTGCAGTGTTGAAATACTTTCCCAGGCCACCTACATTTAAAAATATAACAAGCAGTTTTAGGCATTTTATTAGCCACACTTTCATCCCACATGGCTATGAGAGTATCGTGAAGGGTTAGAGATCTTGTAGAGTGTGGGTGTACTAAAAGATGGTTAAAAGCTTGCTAGTGATACAAATTCTAGTCCACTGTCTCCTCTGCTGTGGGAGTCATCTTGCAGGCCACAGCTGACCTTCAGACCACTGCTTTAGCTCTTCCACCCTCCTTGTGTCCTTGACTCACTGGAGCTTTCTGTGTTGGAGGAGGTCATCCTGTACTTCTCCTTTGTGGTGTGAGTCATTATTTGTGCCTGTTATCTTTTCCTAACTAGGCCATCTGCTTGGATTATTCTTCTGCATCTGACTTTTGTCTTACTGCTGACTTATTGATTTTTAGTTTGTTTTTGTTTTTTTTGTTTTGTTTTGTTTTTGGTTGTTTTTTTTTAATACTCACAAATGGCTACCTGCCCCAGTGGCCTTTTTTAAGTTGAAGGGAGAACTTGGTTTTTTTCTGTGTTATAATTGCATACCTTTTGATTTAGTAGTCCTTTTTGATCAAAACAGGTGGAAGTCCAGAGGTTGGCTTGAGATTACAGAATTAATAGTCATAATTACAGAATTAACTAATATAGAATTAATTTGTCATGACCACATGGAAAGGTGCAAATAATCTGAGAATAATGATGCAGCTGTGCATCTTGTTAGCCCTCTTCATTTCTAAGCAAACTCTTTACATAATCATAGAGGGCTTCTGTTGTGTGCAGAATGTTCTGGCTTGCTTACTCCTAAAAGAAAACACAGTGGGTATGTGGGGATGCTTGTGATCTTTCTGCATGCAATTTCTTGGGAAACACTGAGCATAGCATGGTTTTAAGGGTTTCTCTAACTTCACTTCAATTGACTTTACAAGGGTTATCCATTTGGTAGCTTATGAGTGCTTTGCTCCTTTCCTCTTGGCGAATGTGATGAAATTTAGTAAGTCCAAATGCCAAGATTCTGCAGCTTGGACAGAGTAGCATGGAGCACAGATATAAACTGGGAGAGGAGTGGCTGGAGAGCAGGCCTGCAGAAAAAGGGTCTGAGGGTGCTGGCCAGTGGCAGACTCAGTATGAGGCAGCTCTGTGTGTCCTGGCAGCCAAGAAAACAAACCACATCCTGGGGTACATCAAGCACAGCACAGACAGTCAGTAGAGGTGATTATCCCCCTGTGTTCAGCGTCGGTGCAGCCTCACCTGGAGTGCTGTGTGCACTTCTGGGTCCCACAGTGTAAGGGTGTTAAGGTACTCGGGTGCCTCCAGAGGAGAGCAGCAAAGCTGGTGATGCATGTCCTGTGAGGAGCAGCTTCCCGAGGAAGGGAAGTGGAGAGGGGGGTGCTAAGTTCTTCCCCAAGTGTCCAGTGATGTGGGAATAGCTCAAAGCTGCTCCAGGGAGGTTTAGACTGGACCTTTTGAAGCCTTTCTTTACCATGACTGTGGTTAAACGCTAGAACAGTTTTCTAGAGAGGTGGTCGAAGTTCCAAACCTGTCAGTGTTCAAGAGGCATTTGCACAATGCCCTTGGTAACACGCTCTAACTTTTGACCAGCCCTGGATTTCTCAGGTGCTTGGATGAGAGATAATCATTGTAGGTCCCTTCCAAAAGTAATAGTCTATTCTAGTCTGCTCTTTCCTCCTGCATCCTGCGACTTTGCTAACATCACAAGAGTAATGTGCTGTTTCTTTGTGACTTAGAAGTGGTTTCTGGGCATGCACAGGCATGCACAGTCAGAATGGTAGACTGTAGGAAGAGGTACAGCAAATAGGGAAATAATCCTCTTTCTCGGCGAAGCCTTTAGAAATTTGTTCAGCTTCAGCTAAATCTGTTCTGCCGGCCACCCAATAAGTTTTATTAGTATCAGACTCCAGACTATTCTCTTTAAATTAGACAAAAGGGCAATGACTTTATTCAGATGCAACAAAGTTTTTAAGTCTGTCATTAACAGTAGTAGTATGAAATGGAGAAAGTAAAACCTTCCATAGAGCAGAACACCTTTTTCAAAATTTAGCTTATTCTGTTTGAAAATCACAAACCAGCATTTCTAAAATTCTCTCTAGAAGAGAGGTGGGGTTTTTCATCCTAGAATAGTCTGCTCTTCCTAGAAACATCGATATCCTATCACAAATTTCCTGACTGAGTGCTATATAGATTTAGAAATCAGTTAAGAAAAGATTGTTGGAAATTACTGACAGAAGACCTGCCTGATTTCTAGTCACCTGCTGTGTATGTGAGTTTTAGGAGAACTGTTTGGAACAAAGCATCTTGACAGAGTATTTTGGTTGTGTTGGATTTTCTGTTTTAAAATTAGTATTTTTTGTGTTTTAGGAGGAGACCTCAGGTTCCTTATGCACTGTGCACATTGCAGTGTGTTTCCCACAGAATTTATCACTTAGATAAAAGATGAGTGAAGAGAGACAAAAAGGAGAAATTAAGAGGCGCAGAGGGGTGATGTGGCCTGTACCTGGTCACACTGAGGTCAGTAGCAGAGTTAAGAACTGGATTTTTTTGAGTCGTGATCTTAGTCAGTCTGTCTTACTCCAGAGGCCACAGAGGTCACTCAGTATGAGGAATCATCAAATACTTCACAGAAAGAAACCCAAACCAAACCTTCTGTCTTGTTTCTCATATATCCTTGCTTGCAGAAATAAGCATGTCAGCAACAGCTAAAGTACACAAAGTACATAGATTGACAAGATATTTCTTATGGTGAGTTTCACAGAAAATGTGACAATGCCTTCAGTGTTGTAGTTGGTGCAAGAGTAACTGGAGATTTTGGTCTACCAAAGCTTTCAGGAGACAGTAATAACTCTCTGTGAAGATCCACAATGTGAAGTTCTCAACCAGGACACCACAGCACATAAACAGATTTAAATTATGTGGTCTCAGTGTTTTTATTTATCCTAGTAAACAAAAGTGGGCTAGAACATGTGTTGTTTGTGCTATATGACTATTAACAGTTCTCAGGCATAATTTTGGTCAAGGCATATTAATACTCTCCCAGAAAATTTGAGCAGGGTTCATGGATTAACAGTCTGGGGTCTGTTCTCAATAGGCAGTAGAGAGGGACAGATAATTTAGCTGAATAGGCATGAGCTGTTCTCTGGTATTTGCCCTGAAGTTCAAGAGTGGGTTCTGGCCCATATTTTGAATTATATCTATACCTTTAAATCAGGTGTATGTACTGTGTCTTTGGGGGTTGGCTGAGTAAAATAATTTCCATCTTCCTTGCATCCTTCTTGCAGTCTGATTCTGTTTTGCTTTGATGCATATAGGTATAACCTGATTTTTCCAGAAAATAAACTTTTTTCAGGGCTGAGAAAAATACAACCTGCAAAACTAAAGGACCTACAGAAATAATTAGGAGTGAAATAGCAGTTTTACCTGTAATGTCAAGGAGAATATTCCACTATGCTTCCTACTCTCTTCTCTAAGGATTCAGCAGTATTTGCTGACAGTAGTTGTCCCCTGCTACTCCATTTTAATCAGAGATTTTAATGGCTTCACAATCAGTGGATAAACAGTGGATAACTTTATATTTTACTTTGCACCTACAACCACTTGGAGAATATCTGTTAAAAAATAGAGGTTAAACCTTTCCTTATGTTGACATCAAAGTCTTATGCTGTGGTTTGGTTTATGCACGGAGGTGCTACAGTGAGTGAAGATTTAAATGCACTTGTGCTCCTTGTCATTTTTCCAGATAGCATCATCACCACGTTTACAATGGCAAAATGCAGCAGGTCTCTACACTTTGGCAAACTTCACTAGGTCCAGTATCTTTGTGCAAGCTGTCACCAGCTGTTTAAGCCTAAAAGCCACACGTATGAGCCAGATAGACAAACAGATGTCCTTCTGACACTTGTGATGTTGGGCATCAATATCCTCAGATGGAGAGATGGTGGCAAAGCCAGTTATCTTCAGTGCTGTGAATGAATGCAGCCACATTTGTGGTAATTAATTTCAGACCTCTGTATGTTTGTCTACATAGCTAATGATTCCTAGTTATCTTGCTAATTAATTAATGATACTAACGTAGCAAATTTTGTTTGCAAATGCTGTATGTTTTGTGTTGTAAGCTTTATGGAATTATTTTTCTACTATAAACCGAAAAAATACTTTCTGAACCCTAAAAATATTTAGGCTAAGAGTCAAACTCTCATTAAAAATAAAGATTATATTATAGCCTATCAGCTTTGCAGCTAGCTGTCTTAATATTTTGTAATGGAAAAGCTAAAAATAACTTTTGGTGAAAACTTACTTCCAATCTTAACTCTGACCAGGTAGCTGTTTGGAGAAGGGGTTGTTATTTTTTTTTTTTTTAGTGCTCAGTGTAAAGAGTCCTGCCGGTATTCCATTACTCCTTTCACTACTCTTTCCTGAATTTTTCAATGCTAGATTCTTAAATTTTGCTGTGGTAGAGAACTCTAAATATTTTATTCTACTAGCTATTCAAAAGAACTTACAATACATGCACAAAAATAAAAAGTATTTCATGTGTGGAAACTCTACAGCCTGCTCATTACAGAATTTATTTTTCGATGAGTAAGGGCCCGGAAGAAGCTAATGTAAGTATTTTAGCAAGGGTTTGTATTTCTCTGATAAACAGCACTCCCCTTCTGTTTGTGATCACAGGATGAAAGCTCTCTAAGCTTGTATATGTACATTTTTACTGCTACATCATGTAGTGTGCTCTTAAGATTGAGATCTCATTCCCCAGGAAGCATTTCTGTCTAAGATTAATTGCCCTTTTAAAATCAGTGTTTGATGTATTCCTTTGGCTATATCCTGACTCACTTTAACCCTCTTTGACCTGACCCCACTGACTATTACCGCCGTGGCTGGAGCAGAAATCCTTCAGCCTGATGTATGCAGTACAGACTTGAGCCTGTGGTTTTTCACATCAATGGATTCAATTAGCTGAACTTTTACTGATCAGCTTAGCAGAGGTTGAAGAATTTGTCAGACACGGAACAAAACTGTCCGTACTTTGGGTAGAATGGAATGGCTCATCTCAATTTTCACATGTAGCTTGCTTGTGAAGTTGTTTACCTTGCTAAATAACATATTAATATTCCTGGATGTAGCAGTTTTAAAAAGGAAAAACCAGTTTGTTTTTTGCTAGTTAAATAGGGGAAGGCACAAAACGTGCAGTAACAGCCACTAAGCCTTCAATCCCCGTATGTGCTGCTTATCACTCTTCAGCCAAATGGTTTTAAACTGTAATTATGTCTCCATGTCCACTTTTGAATATGATGCATTAAACTGGACAGATAAACTAGCAAACTAGCACTTAGCATTATGGCTTGGAAACAAGTGAATATGCTGGTCTTTTCTGTACTGAGAGTGATTTTTCAGAAACAGTAATCCTTCTTTGCTTTGCTATGATTAGGTCATAATTTGATTAGCTGAAAAGTTCCTTATAAAAAATGGACAACCATTGGGATCACAGAATATTTGCAGGCATAATGTGAATTATAGTAACTTGAAAATGAAATAAACTTGAGGTTGAAAGTTCAAGAATGCCATTAAAAACTTTTTAAAGTGTATGAATATGCATATGCTTAGGGAATATATAATATAATTGCACAGATAATTTGTTATTTAATTGTTTGGCATAATAAGTGTTTTGAAAACAATGACATTATAAAAGTTCTCACAAACTATTAGTAACAAGGTCTTTTTCAGCAAATTGATTTGCTTTAGGCCAAACTTCGTAGAGATAAATCTTTATCAAATGTGATTTTGTTTTTGTGTTGGGTTGTTTTTTTGTTGTTTTTNCCAGTCTTCTGTAAACTACCACAGGTTTATCGCTAGTTCAAAGATGAGGCTAAAACACTGATGCTAAAGGAGAAGGCTTATAAGAATATTCCCTGGGAATTTAGTCTTACCTTTTTTTTTATTCTG
>VWZN01003128.1:38027-49901 GCA_013396955.1 Regulus satrapa
ATCAAAAAATTCCACAAGCAGGTAATAAATGGGGTTGTCATTATGTTTTTTTTTTTTATTAAATACATTGAGTAATTCAGATTTTCTTTCTCAGTCTTAACATATTTTAAGGTGATGAGTCTTTTCAGTGCCACTATGAAGAATGTGTGTTCATGGCAATGGCTATTCTTGTAGCCCGATAAAAAGTGCAATATTATATAAAATCAGATCTAGTATCAAATACAGAATAATGACAACCTTGTTTACAAGCCTGCTGGAGTGGGGTCAGAGTAACTCAGGTGGCCTGCTTTCTATAGACACATGCATGGCTTACAATGCATTCGTTAAAGAAGCAATTTTTTTTTCTTCTGCTATTTGAAGATAGAGAGGTATTCAAACTAGATTCTGAAATCTGTAGTAGAAACTCTTTCCTGGGTTATAATCATAACACATACTTCTAAAGTAAACCTACATTAGCACAATTCAATGTGGTAATTAAGATAGAAAAAGGCAGTACTAAGCGGCATGGCCTATCAGATTCCTTGGGGAGAAGAAAAAGGACTGACGTGACTTGAAATGTGTCCAAAGGGTTTAGTTAGCCTCCAATTAGCTGAAAACTTCCTCTATTAAAATGCATAACAAATACCAGACTACATGTCCCTGAACCCTTCATTATTTAAGTCCTAATTTCAGATGGTTCTTTTATTATACCGTATATCCCAAAAGCTAGCATTGACTTTTAATTACACTATGCAATCATTGCTGTCAGGTGATAAGTTGGAAGGACAGAAGACTCCAGGGCACCTCTGGGTGAACCACAATAGCTCAGCTCTTAACCAAAAGCAAACAGAAAAAAAGCAAACATTCTAGGAACAATCTACAAGAAAACGAAGGCCAAATGGTCATTTCTCCTTAACCTTGCATTTTATGCTTCTCATGAAATCAAGAGTTTATTCAGACAGAAAGACAGAAGTGTAGGAATTGAGAAGGTGAAGAAGTAGAGCAGTATATGAATTGTACTCAACTCCTGGCATTCCCTCAACTTCAAGAAGGACACACACTTTTTTTTCTTTTTTTTTTCTTTTTTTTTTTGTTTTGAATTACTGTTAATGATCTCTTATAAAAAGGTCCTGTTTGGGGTTGTTTGCTAAAGATTTCCATACGGTGCCAATATAATTAATATATTGGGGATGGGGAGGTAGTGCATTAGGCAGATTTTAGCATATGTTTTTGTGCATGCTTTGATGCAGTTTAGTGTCTCCTGGCCGTTGTCCATTGTAATTGTGTCTGTGTGAGACTTTGAAGGTGGGCGGAAACAGTTGATTAGATTTTGAAATTCAGAGATGCTCATATGTCCTTGGAAGTTGCTGCATGGTGGTAACTGCCTCCCAAATTAGAAGGAAGTAAAACGGTTAGTGAAGAAGCCACAGTCAGAAGGGCATAGAGGAGGCCGAGAGATGGGTGTGGCTGGCACCCTTCTAAAAGGCTTGCCATCAGGAAAAACAGAACTTGGAGAAGACTTACATGGGCACTAGAACTAGATGCACAGTATTACACTATCATTCATTTTATGTTATTTATTTATTTTCTACATTTATNAGCCACAGCTTCTCTGTTCCCCTCCCTTACCACACTCACAGTAAAGAATTTCTTTCTAATATCCAATCTAAACCTACTGTTCTTCAGTTTGGAACCATTTTACCCTTGTCCTGTCACTACGTGCTGTCTTAAATAGTCTCTTTCCATCTTTCTTGTAGGCTCCCTTCATGTACAGGAAGGACACAATTGGGTCACTCTGAAGTTCTTCTTCAGGCTGAAAAATCCAAATTGTCTCAGCATTTCCTCATGAGAGACCTGTTCCATCCCTTTAATCATCTTGGTGGCCTGGACTATCTTATGCTGTGGACTCTCTCCAATGCATCAATGGCCAAATGTCTACCATGGGAATCTGGGGTACGTAGCATTCAGCTAAGTGTATAATATGAAATAACCCTCTTTTTTTCTTTTCCTGTCTCTCAGTGTAACTATGACATCTCCACTGCATGAGCAAGTCACACAAGTAGGAATTGTACAGAAAACAGACTCTTTATTACATTAACACATGCTTTGTGGATTTGTGCAGAATGATCTTGTTAATGATACATAAATATCTTCTCAAAATCAGGTACTTCTTTCTTAAATGGAAAACCTATGCAAGCATGCAAACCCAATGGTTCTCTTTTCTTAAATATTTTCAACACAAAATCCACATTTTCAAACAAAAATTAATACTGTTTTTTGCTAGGCTTCTCTTTCCTCACTTTAAGATGGCTAAAGTTGTGAAGTTCAAAATCTAAACTGGTGCAGCCTTCCAAGAAATTTTTTTCCTTCCACTTTGCTTAATAATTTCCTGGGAAATTTAGTTCTGTTGGGATTCAGTTATGAAGGACACATTCTAAAAGGCTCCATACAAACATGAATTTTTCAAGGAGAAAGAAGCCTGAAGATGTAATAAGAAACATACAGTACAAGTGTAGTTGAAAGGATGCTGAAATCTCAATTCAGTACAGCTACAACTAAGTGAAGGTTCTATTCCTGTGCTGAATTTGGCCATGAAAAATGTGATAAAAATAGAAAGGCCAGAGGAAGCTACAAAGCTACAACATGACATCATTCAAAGCTTATGCAGACCTTTAGAAGTCCTAGTCTTAAATGTCTAACCATTTGAAATCAGTACCATTGGGGGCATTTTTTGAATACTCAGGTAATGAAATGCAAGCTTAAGAAGGAGATGGCAAGTTAAAGTGCAAGAAGTTACTAAGGAAGTGAAGAGTTTAATAAATACCACTATGCATTGCTTAAATATAATTACTCATGGTTTTGAGGTTAATATTCTCCTTTCCAGATAAGCCACACAGGAATGAGTTGAACTTAAGCCTAAGGTAAAAGTCAGTCACTGAATAATATTGCTCTTCTTATAGTGGAAATTCAGTATGAAATGTTTATTAATAATTCCATTAGCCCAGAGCAAACAGGTACAAATCAAAAGAATGTATAAACCACTCCCTTCTGTTTGCCAATTAACAATTTGATGATGAGTGACCTATTAAAAGAGAGAAAAGTAATTTTTTTTTTTTAAACTGCTGAAAGCAATGTATCTAGGCCTAGCTTTGGGAAGCAAACATTAATCAGAAGTATGAAGAGAGTGGCCTGTTTAAAACACTGCTGAAACAGCTTTCTCACAAATAAACTGGCTTTGGCTATGCAGACAGACAAAGTAGTTCTGGCTGCACTGGCCCTCAAAGCCACAGTCTTCTCTTACTAGTGTTGGTGATTAAATTAACCTGAAGTCCAAGGTAAGATTTTTATTTTTGAAATAATTCATAGTACAAAATACCAACAGAGGAGTGGGATAAGTTGCTTGCCTGCTTTGGCTTGATAGAGCCAGACTGCATTGTCAGATGCATGAAGCAGCCTCTAAAAGCTTCAGAGTTCATCCTATAACCCAATCTAACTATGTATTCAGTTGTATCAAGAACAATTGATTGGTGAATCTGATAGAAAAATGGGCTTGTATCTTCATCTTGTATCTAACTGGCTGTAGCCTCTCCCTTTGAAAGGTTTCCTCTAGGAGCCTGATTTGACCTTTTTTTTCAACCTTTTTTCCCAATAAATGATTATAAATAATTAAGTACTAATTAGAAGCCTTAAATTCAGTCTAAAATAAATGTTCTTATACTATATCATTTTTATTAGTTTTTTCCATCATTAAGATCTATCCTGTGATGTTCACATTCTCAGTACAATTAATCATATAGAGGAAAAGAAAAGAAAGGAGAAAAGAAGAAAAATAAGGTTCCAAGAGTTTAATGTAAATTCATGGAGTTCTCTAATCCTTCATCCAAGTATAGGCTTCTTGATAAAACAAGGTATAAAGACCTCTGAAGGGTTATTTTGTTCTTGTCCTTATGGGTATTCCACTAAAAGAATAACTCAGTGGACAATTCCTAACAGCATCCTTCCTCATGTCAGAAGGCAACTCTCTTCATGTCCAGGCGTGAAGTTTTGCCAGCACTTTTCCTCCTCAACAGTGACCTCTTTGTGGTTGCTCTGGCCAAGATGGCTTCCAATCTCCACTCTTGAGAACCTCCCTGCTAAGAAGCAACAAACCAGAAGGCATCTTCCCTAGCTGGCTCCCTTAGTACTCCTATTGCTTTGGCTTTGCTCATTTCCTTGTCATCTTGCAAACTGTTTGCTGAACTAATTGTTCCAGATTCTTCCGAGGAATTGAAATAATTTTAGTGGTTGTAACTTCTGACTTTTTTTTCAGTCCTAATTCCATGACCTCTTTAAAGAAAGACTTGAGGCTTGCATTCTATCATACCACAAGTTTTCAGAAATAATCAGATATGTTTCTGAGATTTCTTGAATTGAACAGCAGGGCTTAGAGAAATTTTAGAAACCTGAAAAATTTGATAATGAAAAAAATCAGGAACTGGACATAAAAATTAATTTAAAGTATTAAAACAGTACCCTCCTAAAGCAGGACATAATGGCAAGCGTGAGGTTCCAATTAAGAATTGCAATTTTAAATTTCAACTGTTATAAATTTCAAGTATTAAGTAAAGTGCTTTATAAAGTAATTTAAAATGCCAATGGAAAGAACATTTCACTCTCCCTTAAGCATTTCCCATGGTGCAAGGGCATATACATGAAAACCAGAGATGGAAAACAACAGCTTTAATATTACCAAGTATAAGAACATATGTATATGATTACATTATGCATTTTAACTTCTTATGGTTCATAACCTAGATTTTCTGTTCATCAGCAGAAACTGGTTGAAAAATGAAATATTTATCCTTAATTTGGAAATAGTGTTCCATCGTTTTATTCCTTACTTCTATTACTCTTCTTTCTGAACCTAACAAGTAAATCTGAGAAGTGAATATATTCAAACTTCATTCAACAGTTGGAACACATTTCAGAGAATTTGCTTGTTTATTGACCACCTAGTAATACGAGTGCAGCTAATGGTCCTTCAAAACTATTCTGTGCTTAGTGATTAGCCATTTTTGCTAACACAACAGGAAAGACTTTCAAGGTGGCTGGATTTTCAAGGTTTAGATTATTGCTGCTGTTGAATACTGGACTCCTTTTATGCATCTCAAGCTGGACATGCAAGAATTGACTTGACAATTTCTTTTTATGCTATCTGATTTTAAACTGAAAAAGGACAATTGTGAATGCAAATGCCAACCAATGGGGTGCTGACCTCATGAGAGTGGTATGATTGGTAACTAACACAATTTCTCCCATCTGCATCAGCTTTGTGTACCACACAGCTGAAATAGGTTCATCTTCTTGGAAAGCAATTTAAAGGTTTTCTCCATAAGGTAATCATATTACCATATCTATTTGCTGCTGTATTTTCCCTGCTTCATTTGCCCTACTCACATCTATTGCAGCTGGTGATGCTGCAGAAAAAAAGAGTATGAGAAAAGCGAACAAAAGAGGACAAAGCAGAAAGACAACCACTACGACATTTTTGCTTTCTTTCATCAAACCTTTTATACTGGGAGTCAAGATATATTTTGCTAAATTAATTTTGACGCATCCATAATCCCAGCACACTTATCTGAATAGGTATTATGGACTAGAAAGCTGATTATTTTTTGCTTAGCCAAGTGAACCAGAGGAAGAAGAATAACTCCTCAACCTTAAAGGCAATGGTCTGAAGAAAAACAAACAGCAGAAAGTAATCATGGAAGGGGCAAAAGGAGATCAGACATTCTGCTAAGGAAGAAGCAGCCTTCAATTAAATATCTATTAATTGGTAATGACTGCCAAATAACATTAAATAAGCATCTAACAGAATATTAATTGCACACTTAAGGGCTAATTGCAGTATATTAACAATTAATGGCCCTTTAAGAAACTAGATATATTATGGGTTGCAGTAAGTGTTAATTGAAAGCTATTTCGGGAACTTTATTTTGCTGTTCTTAATTGGACAGTGACACAATATATTGTTACTGAGCCCTTCTGTCCTTATGCTTTGAAGTTTGCCATTGCTTCTATGCTACAGAATGCAGCAGCAGAATTCAACCAATTGTGCTTCAGGAAAAAAAAAAAAAAATCAAGTTTTTTTTCCTATATATGGCCTGCCATAATCCTTACTGACAGCACATGTGCTTCTTGTCCAGTAACTTTAGTTTTCTCTACAGGATAATGTCGGTTTAAGAGTTACTCTATGCTTAAAACTGCCTTCTAGCAATTATTCACCAGAGCTACATCATTCCCCAAGATGTTACTGAAACTGGAATGTACTTGCAATAACCCGCAAGCCTCGCTCTTGATCAG
The DNA here is from genome assembly GCA_013396955.1 of Regulus satrapa. NCBI lineage: Eukaryota > Metazoa > Chordata > Aves > Passeriformes > Regulidae > Regulus > Regulus satrapa. The sequence goes on from VWZN01003128.1 coordinate 44,349, forward strand.
AAACAGTAAAAGAAGAAAAGAATAAGAAATTTAAATCAAAATAAAATAAACCAAAAATGACAAAACAGTAAAACAATGCTTAAAACAAACAGTTAGAAGAATGGAAAAGAAAGCGTAGAGGAAACAAAATGGAAATTTAATAAAAATAAAGTACATCAAGCAATTTTTCAGTTTTCTCTAAGTTAATGATATCCAAGTCAGAAATTTTCTATGTCAAGACATAAAATTTGGTGCAGAATTTTTGGAGGTCTCTTTCCTCTCAGACCAGGGTGTCACATACACAAACAGTTCTTGATGTGAGGCTACTCCAGGGGGTTGTGTCACATCCAGGGTGACAGACTGGTGCTACCATCAAAAGTTGCCTCATTTTTTCCCTTAGATCTTTTTTCTCATCCTCTCACTGTGCATTTTTTGTGCACCAGCAATATTGTTCTTGTAATTAGGGTACTGAACAGCTTGGAGATCTGATCCAGATCAAATAGCACAAGAAGAAAATTAGTTCTAACACAGGTCATTTCCCCAATGAAATTAAAAGAAATCCCAAAGGTTCTTCATCTAATGTGGCATGACTAGATTTTTCTAGTGACAGACTGAAGCTCAGGCTTCAGGTTAGATATCCTGTGTTTCCCATTTATTGCAAAAAAATAATTTGTATAACACCAGCTGGCTGAGGCAGGGAAGGGTGCTGCTTCACCCAGCATGACCTGGCCTCCTCACCTCTCACCAGATGCACATGAGCCGGCATTCCAAACACCCCAAAAATGGCTAGAGACACTAAACTTACCCAATCTCTGACACAACAGGAACTGAGGATCTCATCCATGTGAGGAATTTTTGTTTCTCTCATGACTGTGACATTTTTACTTCAGTAAAGAAGATAAACTTCTGGCTGAAAAGCCCTGACAAGCAATGCTTAACTGCAGTGTGGTGGCTCCATAAAGCCAATAGTGGTGAATAATTGTATATAACAACAAAAACCAAACTAAGTCAGGGTCGAACAGGGTAGCAAATTCATCTGTCATAAATATTCTCCAGATCAATGTCAATTTTATTATGCCAAGATTACCTGTGACCCCAAACAGTCTGCCCCATTGCTGAACTGGAGCTGTTCTTTGTACCTTTTCTAAAAAGTTTTGAATATAACTGCTTAATCTTTTTTCTTTCTCAAAGTATGATTTTTACTATGTTCTAATTTTCACATAGGAGAAAGCTTTTGCTTCTTCCAGGAACTCATGATCAGTGACAGGTTTTGGAGATTACAGCAACTGAAATATCCAGAGTAACCTGCGTTAAACCTTTTGTTGTGGTTTAGGATGGTATTCTCCAAATTAGTACTCCCACTAAAAAGACCACACACCACTCCCCTCCCTTCTCCAATGGATGTCACAAAAGGCAAAGGTCACAGGGTGAGATAAGAACAATTTACTGGAAACAGCAATGGGATAAGAAAATTAAAAATAAAAAAAAAAAAAAACAAACAAAAAACCAAACAAACAAAAAACAAACAAAAACCAAACAAAAACAAACAAACAAACAAACAAACAAACAAAAAACATCAAAAAACCCCCCACCAAAACACAATAGTAATAACAAAAGATATAAAACAAAGAAACTATTTACACAGAATCACCCCAACAATAACAAATCATGAACTGCTCCACCCTCCAAGTCACTAAACTGTAAGGAATGCCCTTCTCCTGGGAAGCAAAAGAGTTCCTTCCACATCAAATAACTGTAGGGTCTTGGCCATGCCCTCTCCCAGCTATTGCAAAAGATTTACAGAGCTTAAAGTACTATATCTCCAACACTGATGTCACTTCATGCACTGAACATAGATTTAAGGACAGAAGGCCCTTAAATGCACTGAGTTCCAGCGTGTGATCTTAATGACTATTTAGCCTGACAGTCTAATTAAAAATAAAAGAATAAGCTATTTTCCAACACAGAATTACATAAGCATTAAATTCACCTTATGCTTCAGACAGAGATCTCTGTATTACAAAAATCCCAGCAGTGCCCTTTGATATTCAAAGATGATTAGTCCAGCTGCAGACAGCTGTGCCTCACAAATCTATTCAACATTTAGCACTGGCACAGGCTGCATAAACTGGGAGAGAAGATTTGCAACCCATTGCAAGGCAAGCTTCAGCCAGTGGAGATTCAGCAGTACCCCAATGAGAGAGCAGATGGACAATGAGGGCTCTGAGCCTTCATTAGCATTGCTTAAGCCCAGAGACAGTTCTAGACAACTGCATCTGACCTGCCTACTCTTTTACATATGAAATCTTCTCACGTCCCTCATGTTTGCTGCCTGGACAAGGATTATTTCTTCTCTCGTGAGGACTGTCTGATTTTCTTTTGTTCCCATCCAATTTTTGGTCTTACTTTATTCAGTCAAGTCTATTTATTTTCCTCATCTGTACCCTCTAGAAGACAGGGAAGATGAGAGATTCCAAGAGGGAAGGAAAGACATTGTTTAGAGTCCCTGAAACCAGGGTTTTCCATAAAAGCCAATTCCGTTCTGTGGGTGGAAATGAAGAGATTGTATAATATAACTATGAGGATATCCTATATTCTCTGAGAGTTTTAAAGTAATGCACCATTTTAAAATTTCTTTGAGCAGTAAAATCTTAAAAACCTTTTCTGTCAAAAATATGGACCTTTAAAACTGTAGTTTTAGAAGCATTTATGTCTGCTTGAATGTGAAAAGCATAGTCAAAGGGACTGCACAAGGCCTGTTTGATACCTAGGCATTATCTGGTAAAAATATAAATAAAGGCCATTTTCCTAAATCTGTTTCTTGACAACTAGAGTAAAGGTGAAATATTCTGGCTAAGGGTTTTCACAGAAAATGCAATGTGAAATTTCCTTCACCTATGTATGTAAAGCACTTTGAACCAAGTAACTGGATTATGATTCAGTCATGAACAGAAAACAACAATAGTGGTTTTCTGATATTCCCTCTGTAATGAAGCACCTTAGTCATCTCATAGTCAAATCTTACAATACCTGTAGAACATCAGGAGACATCTACTGTCTGAGGAATGAACACAAAATAGTAGATGTTAGATGATCATGCTTTAATGCTATTGGTTTTCTATTCCACTTGTCTCTTGTACATTTTGCAGCAATATATCACAGGATCATGTATTAAAAAATTCTCCAAGGACATTTTATTCTCCAAGGAAACTGCAGCACTTTTAAAGCTTTTGCCTACAAATTTAAATATACTATATTCACATAATAATAAAGAAAATGTCTCTCCTTACAAGACTTCTATTGTGATTGTTAAATGTTGCAGAGATAATTTTAGGTTAAAGGGATGTTGTTCTAAGTGTCCTTGAAAATAAACCCTAAAATTGTACAACTCTCATATAAAGCAACTAGGACTATCAAGCTAAGTGCTATCACAAACAAATCAAGAGGATTAATACTGATTTATCATTAGCATATTTAATTTTAAAACAACAAACCAGTACCTTCAGTAGACAATATGTCATTTTAGGGGCAAACTCTGATGGGATATGGGAACATAGATTTTGAACTCTTGGACTGAAAGATAGGTTTAGATAGATAGATAGATAGATAGATAGATAGATAGATAGATAGATAGATAGATGATAGTAAAAAACTTTTTTTATGTATGACTTTGATGATTTTGACTGACTATTGTTTACTTATTTACTCAGCACTGACTGTATCCTTGACCTTGCACAACATGCAGATATCAAAACAATCCATTCCCTACAGGCTGTACGATTTGGAAGACAAACATGAGTGATATAACCCACAAAGAAACCCAGAGGATAACTTTCCTGTAAATAATACTTTTTTCTTTGTGTTGTTGATTTCATTTTTTCACTGTGTTCCCCACACAGAGACAGGAAACACCAAAGGTCTGTAGAATCCTCTAGAAGTAGGTAACAAGAAATATTAGTTGTGCCTTGTTTTAAATACAAGAGAGTTAAGTTCCTCAATGATCCTGCACCATGATTTTCAGAAAAAAGATAAAAGTTTATATTGATGCCTGTTTTACTTGTAAGATTAACATTTTCTACAACTCCAGCAGCAATATCAATTTTGTTTGCTGGGAAAAGGAAAAAAATTATGATGCAAAATTCTTAAAATTATATTGACAGTTACAGGCCAACCGATATATCCTATCGTGGTAATTTTATCTGCCACAGAGAAAGAGAAGGACTGAAAGAGAGAACAAAGACCAGAACTTGGTGCTGAAAAACTGCCATATAAGCTTCAGCAATGATTGTGAATAATTCTGTTTGCTTCAGTTATTTTTTGTATGAGAAATATTACATATATAATCTTTCACTTTTGTTTGTTTGTTTGTTGCTCACAATTGCCAAGGATTCCACTGTATTGGAATTGATCTCTCTAGTCTTTATTTTTACAATGACTAACATTTCATTTGCCAAATCATGTGCTCCCAAACTACAGTTTGCAAATGCAAATTATATAGCAAACTATACTGGCAAAATACCTGATTGTGCATACTCTGGAAATAAATATAGATTTGTCTGTACATTTTAAGTAACTTTATTATACAGTTCTGTTTAGCTCTAACTAGATAATCACAAAAATTACATTGAAATCAAAGTGATTACTATAATTCACTAAGGTGGAATGTTGTGTATTTTATCTGATAATTTTAATATTGAATAGCGTCTGTATCTCGTTCCAGCTCCTAAGATTTATCACATCTGTCTTTTTGTCCATGACAGTATTTTCTCTGTTTCCTCTAGACAAGATGATTTCTTTCACCCCCATGCCCCTGCACTCCAGCTATTTCTCTTATATATTTTTAGAAATTCTATTTAGTAAATATAACTTCTAAGGAGAAATGTATGTGAAAACTGATATTAAAGTAAATCTTTGACTATAAGATTTTTGCTAAAATGATAACTTTCCCTAGAGACTGAAGATAAACTATAAATTTGTGGAAATGTAAATTATACCCATGCACACTAGAAAAAACATTTGTCTTTCCACTAGAAACAAATCTACAGTCAATCAGCATTATCAACCAGATGCTAGGTAAAGAAACACACATAAAGTCATACAGATTTCTCAGAGAATTCTTCCTTTTCCCCTTCTTCATTAGTCTGAGGGAAAGACAGAAATCTAGTGCAACACTCTCTGCATAGCTGCAAATGTTGTTTTACAGCAATGGAATCTTATCTCACTTTAGAGTTTCAAGGCATTACTCAACCTACGTGTTTTCAGTCTACAGCAAGGTGCTCTAAATGAAAATTTTCAGTCTTGATTCAGCACACAGACTCTGCAGACTTCATCAGAAAATTATGTTNGATGGCCTTCTCATGGGGCTTGAAGGGCAATGATATTTTATCCAAATACATGTGCTTATTCTTTCTGAAAAATAGGAAGTCCTGAAAAGAACTAAACATATCTTCTGGTAGACTTGATTAGAGCCTGAGGTATTTCAAAGGTGATACAGGAAAAAGAAAATATAAATGGATAACAGTGTGGCAGTCATTGGAAAATATCAGTTCACCTAAATCAGAGCAAATTGTGTAT
>VWZN01003128.1:49951-66781 GCA_013396955.1 Regulus satrapa
GCACACTAGAAAAAACATTTGTCTTTCCACTAGAAACAAATCTACAGTCAATCAGCATTATCAACCAGATGCTAGGTAAAGAAACACACATAAAGTCATACAGATTTCTCAGAGAATTCTTCCTTTTCCCCTTCTTCATTAGTCTGAGGGAAAGACAGAAATCTAGTGCAACACTCTCTGCATAGCTGCAAATGTTGTTTTACAGCAATGGAATCTTATCTCACTTTAGAGTTTCAAGGCATTACTCAACCTACGTGTTTTCAGTCTACAGCAAGGTGCTCTAAATGAAAATTTTCAGTCTTGATTCAGCACACAGACTCTGCAGACTTCATCAGAAAATTATGTTACTGAGTGTCAAAACCATTCTTTTAAATTGTACAGGTATGCATACAAGCAAATTTGTGTGTCTGGGACATATTAAATATCAATTTAAATAGAAGAGGGGAGAAGAGCAGTCTTTATGTAATAGTGCCTTACCTTCAAAATAAGCTTGTCATTGAAATTAAAATTTAAGTAAAAAATATTTAGGGACAAGCTTGTGACTAATGTAATTAATTTCCTATGAAATTTTGATGAAGGCTTCCTTGAGGCAAAAAGTTGACTATCTTTTTCTTTTATGGATATAAGCAAAAAAAGAAAAAGTAAGCACATATAGAGACATCTTTATGAAATTTATTTAACCGTAGTAAACTACAGAAAGAAATTTGGTCTGAAGATTCAAAAGATCCAACATTTCCTGTGATCAGCTNGCATTTTATTTGGAATACCAAAAAGAGGCTGAAAATGCAGTAGTTATGGCTCTGCTCTCTCTTATCATTTTCCCACCAGTCCTTGAGATTTATTAAGAACTCTCTGAGGACAGTTAATTGGCAACAATATTGGCAAGAAAAATGTCAGAAAACTCAAGACTTGATTTGCTTTGGTTTTAATGTAATTTTAAAGAAAAAATCAGATATGTTTGGAAAATCAAATATCTTTTTTTAATGTGGAGAAAGATAGATATGAAGTTAGAGTTTTGGGGTTTTTTTAGCAGAAATATTCTTTGAGCAACGAGCTCAGGCATAGATGTATGGCACACTAACATTATATGATAGCCATCCAAATGTATAAACTCCCCCCACAGCAGGCATGAGGCAACCTACTGTCACTGAGATGCAGCCAAAACAAAAGCATGCCACCTATAGAAGTCCACAAATTAGGATATAATTAATACTAATTCGACTTGAACACAAATATATGCATACTAATAAGGTGTAACTAAAAACTGTGTATAAGTGTTTTGTAACACTGTGAATATTCTATATACTCCTACCTGATCAATGTGAGCACCAAGGGAGAAAATAAAGGTTAGAACAGCTGAACATAGAAAAGGTTCAAGGAACAAGAAGTTGCCACAGTAACAGACAAGTGCATGGCACACAAACAGGCAGGCATCCTGCTGAACACAAAACAGAGGTGGCTGGGAAGACAGATGAAAAGGAGATAAACATTATCAAAGCCATAGCTAGATGCAAAGAAACATGAGTGTGAAAAAGTGCGAGAAATTAATAAATAAATAAGGACCACCAAGGCCATCAGTTCTAAGTACATGGTATCAGATCTCCATATTCATGCTTTAGTACATAAAAGTGTTAAGATCAACAATACTTTAAATATACTGGTGAACATTACAAATATACAAGAACTAACCATTTACAGATAGTGTGCCAATGACTGAACTAATAAAGTTTAAAACTTTCAGCTGTCCTGTTTAGTCTGTCTTCTAAAACCTCCTCCTACAATGATGTCTGACTTCCTGTACTCATATGCATATGCATATATTCAATGGCAGCCGAGAAATAAGCTGGCTTTCGATCAAGTGCTTTCTAGGGGTATGCAAAGTGTTTCTTCTTGCCCACCATGTGCAAATTTTTCAGGGGAACACTGTGTTTATTGTATGTACCAGAGGAAGTGTGAAGCAACACTTCATATGAGTGAGGACTGGGGAATTCTTGCAGTGTGGTGACATGCCTCTTAGAGCATTAAAATTCATGAAAAACAGTCTGAAAAAAAAAAACAAAACCCTCTACTCTTTCTGCTAAAACAATGTAATCCTACATGTAAAATTATAATCCTGTCTATTTCTTCCCTGACTTTGTAATTTCTGACCCTTTCTTCTCTCTCTATTGGAGACCTGGCCAGAATTTTGCCCAATCTTTACAGAAATTTCTCATTAAAATGCAGACGGCATGGCTGGGAACTTTCCAACTTCCCATTTTATTGGGGAAAGAAACAGACTTAGCCTTGAGAAGATAAATAGATGGAGACTCTTTTTCCCTTCATAGCTAGAGAAGACAGGTGAATTCTTATTTATACAGCCTTTGAGATTATTTTGATGATATACTCTATGATTTGGATTGTGATGACAGCATACTTCACAGTTACTGAAGGAAGCCTAATAATAAACTATGGCAAGTACAGGCAGAAATGCACAAGTACACAGAGACAAATTGAATTCTTGGTGCAATTCCACTCACTTCAGTGGGACTACACCAGGAGATGAAATTGTTCCTCAGCATTATTTAAGGTTCAAAAAGTGTATTTAAAACATGATAAGTGGATAATGCCCAACTTGGACACTTTATAACCAAGTTTTCTTTTCTCATGGGAGACGATCCAGAGTCAGTGAAGTGTTATAAACTTTCATTTTTCACTGGTACTAACTTATATCTAGGCACCCAAAGCACTCTGTATAGGAAAATCAATAAATGCAATGCTTAGTGATAAATGTTTACCATTTGCTTCTTTGTTGCTACCATGTCCTAATAAAAATACTGCTTTAAGAAATTTAGGTTACACTTCTTACAAAAAGGAAAACATTTGTTTCTTTTTCAATACAGAAGTATGTGTAATAAATATACCTTCTTGTTTTTAAATATTAGGACATACATGATTTTTGGAGGAATTAAGACTGACACAAAGAGAATGGTTAAATTGCAAATTTTCATTGCCTTTAAAAGATGTTACAAGGAGGATGGTGTGCTTAAAGTGGAGAGAAAAGCTGGTCCTGAATTTCATTTTCCCTTTGAATCAGTGATTTATGTGTGCAACAAAGCAAATAGTAAATGTGAATGAATTTAATTGGTTATTCTGCCCCTCTGTCTCAAAAATCCTTTTGCTGATGAAATACTTCAAAAGCTAAATAACCAAGTGTCACCATATTTTATGTAAAATGACAGGTTTCATGTTTCAGTTGAAAAGCAAGACAACAGACAATGAATTTACAATGTGGCAAAGAATTCTTCTGACTTATGTATATATTCTTTTTTACTTACTTAGTCAATTCACCATTGTATAGGCAGGTGATATGCTATTTCAGAGAGAGAAAAAGTAATTCACTGTCTCTCTCCCCAGGTGATTTCTTTTAGTTCACAGATTTTCTGTAGAAGCTCTTAATATTTGGGTAACTGTATGGCTTAGTGGTTTTAAGTGAAGTGTAAACAAGGGAGAAAAATGTGGACTGATTCCACAAAAACTAAAATTCCTATAGTTACAACTTTTGCTCCCGTAATTTGTAAATCATTCAATATTCATCACCCCATTCAAGAACCTGAAATTTTAATTCCATTGACAACAATTCTACCTTTAGCACCAGAACTTTTTTCCTGAACAAATCATTTATCTCATTGTATAAAAGACAAGGTTAAGCTCTGTGTTCCCATCCTGACTTTGAAGTGCAGCTTCATCCAGATACTTGTTAATGAAGTGGGAGTATCCAAGACTAGTTTTGGGCCATGGAGACACTCTGAGGTAATCTTGAAGAGAAAGGACTGACTAGGATAAGGCTGCTGATTCCTCTTCTCAGTGTTAAGCCTGTTTATGAAGAAGGTTTTATTTTCACTGTCAAGGCTCATTAATTGTCTTTTGGTTATTGTTTGTTTTGGTTTGGTTTTTTTTCATATTCCCACATTATATAGGAATATCTCCATATATTGTGCTCGTCCCCCAGAATGAAAGATCATTTATTTAAGGCCTATGACAAAAAGTTGTGCTTGAAAGTTTGACATATTGCAGAAGTGTGTCCTATTGCCAAAAAGAAAAAAAAAAATTGTTATTCAATTTTTCTTCTTGTATGTAGATTTAAAAAGCTACTGTCAATGAGAAATAATCATCTGCAAAGAAATTTTCCCCCTGTGACATCTTAGAATAATTATTGGCTTGGTGGAGTAAATATCTTCAGCAGTATTTGTAATTAATTCACTTTCTGGATGATGGTAAAAAATGTGCAATTATGTGAAAATTTCTGGAACATTAAACAATAAGGTGACAAGCTCTTGGTCTAAAATATTATTTCTTTTGAATAACTGAAGCTTTAATGTGGACAGATACAAGTTCAGACACCAGCAAATAAAAATGTAGGCCAAAATTGTAATAAGAGCAGCATTTTGAACTGCAGTGAGATTACGAGGGAATTAAGGATCAAAATACATAACAAAATTAAGAATTAAATATTTTAACTAAAGGGGTGATTATAATCTTAGGACATGCCAGCAATGAAATAAGAAACATGGGAAAAGAGTCCCTCACAAATGACATTGACTGAAATTTACTATTATGGAACAGTTCTGCAGAGTTAAGGTATTTTCTCTTCAAAGAAAAGCTCAAAGTGTTAACATGATAGCCATGAAAAAATATTACACAAACAGAAACCACAAACTTATTTTATTGCACTCCTAGTGAACCTCAGATTTGGTATAATCAATTAATTAGGCAGTGTGACTAAGTCCCAGTCTGCAAGAAGATTTGTGAGGAAATGAATTAGACTTATGGCCAGAACAAGAAAAAGGATAATTTTGTGGTGGAGGTCTGTAATAGGAAATGTGAGACATCAGTACAGTTAATTGCTAAAAGAAGATAACTGGAGATATGCTGAGAATCTTGAGCTGACAGAAACTTCAAAGAGTGGATATGATTCTAAAGACCTGGTTTGATGGGCTCAAACATTTGAGCAACCCAGTGGAAGGTGGAAGGTGTCCCTAGCTGTGGTAAGAGGGCTGGAACAAGATGACATTTAAGGTCTCTTACAACACAAACCATTTTATGATTCTATGATCCTAGAATGTATGTTGTAGATATATAGGGCCTGAAACCTTTTGAGATTTGGTTCTACAGGATAGAAGCTGAGTTAATGAAATAGTCTACATTAACCTTAAAATTATAAAGAGGATGTACTTGAATCTCTTGGATGAAGTCTAAGATTTTTCTCCAAGAATGTGAAAAAAGTATTAAAAAAAAAAAAAAAAAAAAAAAAAAAAAAAAAAAGTGAATCCTCCAGGAGATCCCAGCACATATGTAATGTTTCCATGGAAATTCAAAGTAGGACAACTGAAGTGTCTTATAGTCTCTGATCCAAACCAAAGGAAGGTAATACCTGTGAGGTTTTGGAGACAAATCTATTTGACTGATTTGAAAGAAAGATCACAGGAAATTTTTGTTGGGCTTCTGAAGTTAACTGCTGTCCTCCTACACTTACAGAAGTTACATCCTACACCTGCTATATCATTCTATTTATGACTATGAAACTTTTCCAGCCCACCACAGACTCCTGTCAACATATAATTTACCTCTAAATGTTGAGGTTTCAAAGGTAGTTTAAGCAGAGCTTTGTATGGCAGATTTTCATTAGTATGAGAACTACTAACACAGGTTGAAATAACCTACATATTTTTAGTAGTATAAACAAAATCTCTGATAAATTGTCTTTCTCTTATCCATCAAGATTTAAAAATAAACTTATTATTCACATTATTATGGTTTGGTTTTTTTTCTTATGGAGCAACCACAGGAACCAAGTTTGTCCTCCATTAGTATTGCCTGATTGACTTTTCTATCTGGACAAACTCAGATGCTGTATGGTTGATATGCACATCATTTAGGTCTTCCCAAATAGCCTGCAGCTTGCTAAATTGCCAAATTTCCTCCAATCTTTCATGCAAAACATTCATAATTTTTTTAAACTATTCTGGTCTCTCTCTCTTTTCCCACTTATTAGTGAGTATACTAGGACAGAATTCTTCCTGCCCATTCCCTGTCATGCCAATATTCTAGGTTACTCTGCAAGTCCTTTTTTAGTAACGAGCTAAAGCTGCAGCATGTAAAGGCAGATGTGGAATTATTAGGGCACCTGAAATCCAATAAGAAACTTTTCTGCCTCTTTAATTTGGGAGACAAAATAACCAAAGCAAACATCATCACTCATGCACATTCAGTAACTCAATTATGGCAATACCTGTGTAGTGAGATAATTAATTTGTCAATAGAGTTTACTATATCTACTTTTTGAAAGGACACACTGGACCACCAGGTTGCAGTACTGAGAAAAAGAAGTTCTGGTAGCTTTTCCTGCAAGACAATATTCTTTGGATCTGCATTACAAATATGTGTATGATTTAGAACATGTAATTCCACTTCCATGTTTAAAAATCAGATTTGGCCCACTACAGAGTGAGGCCTTTAACACTTAATGAAAGGATGTGAAAGAACATTATTTTTTATAACAGAAGATAATACTTATGAGCAATCACTGCCTTTCCAAGTCTATAAAAAACTGTAAATAATGTGCTAAAAATAGCTCTGTTCTGCAATATTATGCATGTAGTAATTATCATGAATGAATTTTATTATATTCATTCATATTAATGGAGCAGTTTTCATTTATTGGTTTGTAAACATTTCAAACTCTATTACCTAGCAGCATTATTTCATTCTGTTGACAGAATATATTGTCTTTTGTTTTATAGCCATAATTGAGTGCAGAGAGCAAAGAAGCCCATTGCAGAAAAAAATTCAGTCTTGATTATAAAACTGAACTTGAACACTTGTAGTACAGATGTAGATGCAGATTCTTCTCAAAGGTCAATGCAATGGACCCAAAATCTGCTTGTTATCCCCATCCACCAGATGAATGCATCCTTCTTTGAATTCTAGGAATTCATCACCATAGAAACTATTTACAAAATTTTAAAAGTTAAGAAATTAATTGTCTATCTGGAGAATTTATTTAATTGCATATAGAGACCTTTAAAAACCTAGTTCCCTGCTAGAATTATACTGGATCTCCTGCAGAAACTCAAAAATATAAAATATTATGTAGGAAAAGTATAACAGAGAAGGAGGAAGAGGGGAGAAGGAGGTCGTTCTTCATAATGGGTCAAAAACTAGGTTTGTTTAACTTCTGCAGTGGATTGAATTTCAGAACATCAGCAAAAAGTGCAAAGTGACTCAGAATTGCTCAGGTGTGTTTAGATACTTGCTGTGAAAGCACAGATGCAGCAAAATTAATCTTGTTGCAATGTCCTGTTACTTGAAGTAAAGTTTTACAATGTGTTTATGAACATTTATTTAGTTGATAATGATATTCTGTTACTATTTGTTTTTTCAAGTAAATCTATTGAAGGAAAAAACAAACAAACAAACAAAATAAACCACCAAAAACAAAGAAACAAACCAAAAAACCCCTAAACTAGAAATCATATTAGACCTGAATATAATGTGTCAGATCCCTGCACTTTCATGGCATAGATAATGTCTTTTAGCTTCAATAATAATTGTGTGAAAGCTTATATTTTTAAGGAACTTAACATAAATGTTGGGAGAGAGGTATTTCTGAATTAAGTGTTCTTACCTTATTTAGGGGGGCACAAACTGCCAAGTGTTTCAAATGTGTCCCATTTATTTCTGTGGGAGTTCTACCTGTTAAGTACTTATGCCAATATGACCAGAATGTCATGTGGTCTGAATAATGTTTTCAGACGTGTCATAATTCTGCAATGCTGTCTTGAGTATTTTATAGCATGATTTCAGCACCTTCTAATGGATAATCAGATTTTTCTCTTTTATTGATGGCATATTAATCTATAGGTTTCCAAATAGAACTGAAGTAAGAAATTTGTCAGATATTGGTGCTGGATACAGTTCCCTGAAATAAATAGGCAGAAATAGAATCAGCTACAGGAGGAACCTGGCATGCACCATCAGTTAAGAAGTAAGAAGAGAGTGGACCAATAAAAAGTACAGTGTTATGCACTTGGTGGAGATGACACCAGATGCCTTTGTGCAGGAGACAGAAAGAAAAGAACCCATACTGAAGAGCAAAGGAAGGAAATAAAAGCCAGGATGGGTATGAAGGGATGCTGCTGAGGGAAGAGACAGAAGAATGGAACAGGAGGGAGACTAATTTTGTCTACTGCATACAAATGCCAATCTCTCATTTGACCCTTCAAATATATGGCAAATGCTCTTCAAAAGAGATCAGCCTCCTAACAAGGCAGCAGGTGCATTCTTCTGCTGAAAGAAAACATTTAATAGAGACATCAGATTGCTCTAGAGAAACTCCCATGATATTGCTTGTTTAGATAAGTAGCTTCTCTTGGTGTTAGAGAGCTCTTTTATGATGACAGTTGACAGGAAGGGTGAGGCCATTAAGATGGGCTGGTAAGATGAGGTCCCTGAGGAAAAAAAACCAGAGAATCCTCCTGTTCAAAAAAAGCAGTGTGTTTACACTTTGTTGGTGTCAAAGCAGTGTTGGTTTGGTTGTCTATATCTATCTATCTATATCTATATCTATACCTATATCTATCTATATCTATATATCCATCCATCCATATATATATATATATACACACACACAGAGAGATCTTTTTGTTTTTTGGTTTTTTTTTTTTTTTCCCCTTGAACATTAATATTCATCTTAGGTGACTTATCCAGTGTTCATTGTGCAATTTTTTTTTTTACAGACAGAGTTGTCCATGTCGGCATCCATAGGAAATTACCACATTTTAGAAAATAAAATCCCCTTTTTGTAGTGTATGGGAAACACTAAAATATTATTCTGTGATGTTCTTGCTGTTTCCCAGGACCTAATGAATATCTCCTCTTACATGGGGTAATGGTGATGGAAAGGTTAAAAAAGATGCATAAACTGCACCATTTATCAGCATGTCTAGAGGCAGCTAGCAAAGATAGTATACTGATAAGATAAGTATCCTTCCTTCCAATGTATAAATCCTACTATTAAGGACAAGCCTCAAAAACCTTTCCTATGAGCTTTATCTCTCAGGAGCAGAGGGGGAGCATGGGATGGGCTGAGTATGACCAGCAGCAGAGCACTTGCCCTGCCAGTTGCTCATTCCCCTCTTCTGCAGGGCAGACAGAAAATAGAAGACAAGAAGACTTGTCTTCATAGACATGAAGAGAGCTTAATAGATGAGTTAAAGGTGGTATGCACAAGCAAAGAGAAATTAAGAATTTATCCACTATTTCCCATCAGCAGGACCTCAGCATGCACAATGATCACCAGGGAAAACAAGTGCCATGACCATGAATGACATTTCTTCCTTCTCCTTTCTCCCAAATGGTTAAGAATGGGTAAAATCAAAAATCCTGGTGCTGTACAAGCATGACTCTGCAATAGGCAAAAACCTATTGGTGTGCTATCAAGATTGTCTTAGTCCCAAATGCAAAGCACACCACCACACTGACTGCTGTGAGGAAAAATAATCCCATTCTAAACAGATCCAGCTCCAAGGGCAAAAACCAAGAACACAGTAAAGATGTAACATTTTTATCATCATCTACTGTGTGTGTGAAACTCTATCATTCTACTATAACTGACATTCATACTGAGGACTTCCATTCTGTGCAACACAGAAACCCTCTTCCTATCCTGCTGAAACAACTTCATAATGGAAACTTAATGGAGAAATCCAGAGATTTCTTGTCCCTCAACTCTCAAGGTATATTTTTAAGGTGGCATGGAAACTCTGGGGAGTTTCTTGTACCCATGAAAAGAAGGGGCACGGGGGTAGGGAGCAGTTCATCATTACTTTGATTTTTGCCACTTCTTAGCAGCTAAATATTATATCTGAGGCAAAGAATAGATTTCTTTTAAAGTGGACTCTGTTCTAACAAAAATATTTACATCCTTCATCCTTTCAAATTTCACTGAACAAAAACAAACTAAATAGCTTTCTATTTTCCTCACACTACCTTCTAACCTGGTCCTTAATTATCTGAAAATCACTGCTGTCACATGAGTCTGTGTACTGAGCTTTCATTAACTTTTTTCAAGTTTGCCTGTGTTTGACAATTGATCCCCAAACAATTACACTGGCTTTCAGTGTAATTACCACTTTTAGCTTGCTCTTACAGATACTTAGTACACCACTTAAATCTCCCAGGTGCATGTTTTTTGGAGTTATTCAGAAGGTCATTACTTAAGATCACACTTAATCATCCAATTATTTGTTCCCAAAAGGAAAGTACTAGGGATCAAGAAGTACAGCGTGTGAATGTAATCCCTGTTGAGTTTCTATTTTTCTACAACTTTAGTATTTATTAGGAGCTCTTTCTTTAAGCCAGAAATTTACATAATAACTTCCATGAATAAAAACCCTCTCTGGTGAATCCTGAAGTATTTCCACTTTATTTTCTTTCCATAATAATTCAAGCCAAACTGGTGGGGAGTGGAACTTACATATTTACCCAGATGTTTTGTTGTTATTATTGGTATCACTTTTTTCCTCTACAACGGGCAAGAAATGGATTTTTATTTTTTTTCTGGGTGAAAAGCCACTTAGTCAGGATGGATCCCCTGAACTGCAGTCTTTGATCGGTTCAATAGAAACCGGAGATTATCTAAACCAGTTTTCTTCTAAACCACATGGCACAAGAATAATTCTGTCTCATGCGTCCTAGTGTTGATAAGAAAAAAAATATTATTTATGGCTTGGTTACTGAATAAAAACAGCTAAAAAGATAACATAGTGAAAAAAAATGGAAAAGGTATTTTTCACAATAAGAATTTATTTACCTTTTGGACAATAGGCATCTATAAGTAGTTGAAACAGCAAAACACTGTACATAGAGGAGTGGAGAAGGGAAGAGAGGATTCTCAAGACAAGGCCACCAAATGCTGATTATCTGCTGGAGAGGTAAATGCTACTAGTGGTCTTCTGCACCAGACAGGATTTATTCTCTGTTATATAAAATGTGTGACTTCGATGATACAGGAAAAAGGATGGCTTACTTCAGGTCTGGTTCCCTTTAGTACTATGGCAATGGGTTTGAGGTTTTTTGACAGTACTGGTATTTTCTTACAGCTTATGTTAAGGGAAATTAATAGAAAGTCTTAAAAATATAATGACCCTATCAAGAGATAGCAAGCCTTTGCTCACTGTGTATTATGCCTCTGAGCATGAATTTTCAATATCCCACCTTGTCCAAGACAGAATTATATATTTCTCCCATTTTAACAGTGGGCATCAGATGGGGTTTTTGTGTTTGTTTGGGTTTGTTGTTTTGGGGGAGGTTTTTGGCATCAGTTATGTCTGATCAATCTGTTAAAATCTTTTCTCCTCTTTTCCACAGAAGTTTCATTCTAAATTAATGTACAGTTGCAGAAATAACATCATTTATGCAGTAAAAAACAAACTGGGGGGGAAAAAAGTTTTGACCAAATTCCACAGAAATGTCTTTTGTCTTTCCAGGATGACAGCCATTTGTTAATAATTTCAAAAGCATTTTAAGACAGCTTCCCTATACAGTTCTCTTATCAATCTTAGAAGTATGTTATTCAGTTCTGTAGTTATTCTTTTGATTTGATGTCCTGGCATCATTTATTAAAAATTCTTAGGCTATGAAGTAGGTAATCTTGACCCATTTTTAAATGGGTCCATTCTTCTTGACCCATTCTTCTTGCTCTCTATCCTTTATTTAAAACCTATTCTTTATATTGCAATTCTTCTAATTACTGTGAAACACAAAATACATTACTATTAAAAAGTTATAATTGACTTACATTCAAAGATTTGACCTACAAAAATCTTGTTTTTCTCCTGATAATTTGTTTTTTCATGCTTGAACTACACATGAAGATCCACTTCCGTCTCAATACATATATGCCTATTCCATGTTTTACATATTTTTTAAGATTATATTACAGCTGATTACTTATACATTTGTCTGAAACCCCTTTAGTCTGAAATCCCTTTACTGCCAAAAGTAACTCAATTCCAAAGTTACTGGTATATGTCCAAGCATTTAGGGACTCATGGTAGGAAAGACACAGTCTACATACTCTTTCTTCTCAGAAGACAGAGACAAAAAATCCCTTTCCCCCCTCCCTTGAAATGAGGCAAAATTAAATTGAATGACATTAGGGTCTTGGCCATACCCACACAGGTACAGGCTTTGACCCTCATGGTCACTGAAAAAAAATGTAATGTCTTTGGCTGAAACCAGGACACAGGATAAGTAATGATCAAATAAAAACCAAAAACTCATACTCTAGGTCCATCAGAGATGGAAGTTGGGAGAAGAAAGTTTTTTTCTGTTAAGGAAAACAATATAAAGAATCCCTACAGCAGAGATGATTACATTAGATATGCTTTCAAATAAAGTAAAAGCGTGCAAAGACAAGATAAAAAATTATTTTTGTAGTAGCGTTCAGAATACACTGAAATATAACATGACACTCGTATTCCTGTCAACAAGCTTGTAATGAAGCTGTGGCCTACAATCAAAATAGAGGGGATTTGGGATTTGGGATTTGGGATTTGGGATTTGTCTTTCTTTTAAAGAAAAAAAAAAAAAAAAAGTTTAGATAGGAAAGGCTCACCTATCCACTGAAAATTAAGGCACTGGGCATCTTACACTGCTCACATACTATCTAAACAATCAAATCTTACTGTCCTATAAAGACATTCTGGAAAAACCTTTCTTGACAGTATTTATATCTCATCATTTCCCATACGAATGTTCTTCATTGCAAAAATTAAGCTATCTTCAAGTGCATACTAAGCTATTCATTAATTAAGATATCCCCCAGATTCCTTTGTATTAAATTAATAGATTGATAAGGTAATGGTATTAAATTCAAACAAGTTGATTTTTAAATTTTCTTGGAAAAATACTGTGATAAGTCATATTATTGCATGTTTATTTGATTAGTTCAAAAGACTTTTTTTTTTTTTAAGGGAAGTCAGTAGAGCAAAAATTTTTGAGAAACAGTCAGCCAAAAAAGCTCTATCCATTTTCCAGAAGACAAGAAGAATAAGTAAGGAATTGGGAAACCAAAAATCTCCATTCCTTTGAACCAAGCATAAGATTGACATATTTCTTTAGAATGATTAGAACATTCAATTCATATGTGAACTTGAAGATTAACCCTGAGTGATACTACTCAGTTTTGCAAAGGAAGGACAAGTAAAAATCAAGACTCCCTTTATCCTCTCAGATACCGAATCTTTCCAGCTTTTCTATTTAAGATTGTTTCAGAATGGTTATAAGTAAACAGTGAAATTGTAGTAAATTTTATGGTTTTTGATAACATCTATGTTAATGATGTATCTATGTATCTATGTTAATGATTATCTATGATAATGCTGTATTTTGATAACAGCATTAAAACTGCAGCTTCATCCTTTCTGTTTAGCATTTCCAACTTCTTGTCCTATTTTACAAAGCTCTCTCCAGATTAGTCAGATGAATATGACTGAAGAGGTAAATATAGTTGTTCATGTTAGCATGCAAACTAAAGAAGATTGTAGCCCAGAATAATTGAGTTCACATATTTTTCTGTAATTTTCTAATTTGGGTGTGTACAGCACGAAGAGAATAGATATATATTAACCCTCCACAGGTCTTCTTTCCAATAATAAGTTACCTTTCTATAGCTGCATAAAAAAATATGCTCATTAACTGAGACGAAACCACAGAAAAACTTCGGCATGCTTTTTACTTTTGCTTGAGTTAATTGTGTGGATTATGACATTGATTCTTCCTTTGATACTACAGTTTACATTGATTCAATATGTATGTCTTGAACAGAAGTATAGAAGACAAAGAAAGACAAGAATGAAAAAGAAAGAAAAGAATGAGGAAGGGGTAAGGCCTGAACAAAAGCAAAAGTAAGCATCCAAAAAATTACATTCTATTTTGCCAGAGACCTAATTATAGGTCTACGAAGGACCTCCTTTTTTTGTTTTGACTTTTATCAGTAATTTTGGATGGTTTTTGCTGCCAATTGTTTTTCTTTTTCACTTTTTCTTTATTATCCAGGTGTGGGTTCCTCAGGAGTAATTCTAGATTTCCAAGCCATACTCTCTTTTTTCTGCCATCCCATGCCTTTGCTACCCATGTATATACTTTACAATGAGAGGATGTCTTCCTTGACCCAGCAGATGCCATTACCATTGACAAACTATGCGAAGTATCATCAAGAGCCAGCAGAAATAAATCCCTACTGAGCTCAAACTGGCTTTGATTCCCAGTGACTCCCCTTTTACCAGCATCCTGTCTGTCAGATTTTCCACTATATATATCCTTTAAAAATGAAATACACCTCTTAGATTTAAATGTAGAGAGATCAAACTATATAACCAGGACTGCACCCAGTCCACTTGCAAGTGAGGCTGGAACTTCACATAAAACTGTAAGTCATCCTCTTAAAGTTAAACAGAAATGTCCAGCAAAGGTAATGAGAATAGACTGCATCAATAGGTATTTCTCTAAGAACTGACTTTGAAAAGAAAAGAGGAAGATTGCCTTTCCTGTTTGCTTTCCTTTAAAAAGTTTTCCTGAGAAGAGTGGCAAGAAAGTGTCACAGAAAGGAACACACAAGGACAAAAGTTGCTGCTACAGCTGCTGCAAAGGTATCAGGACCACCAGTTTCAGCTGGAGTGACAGAATGAGATCTAGTAAACAAAGAGGCAAATGCTAGCAGGTAAATCCCCAGCAAGGTTAGGTGACTTATATCCTCTCTAGGGATTTGTAAGTGTCTAAATATTTTCTTCCTTTTACATCTGAGCTTGCCTGCAAACCTGTGAATCTTAGGACAATTTAGAAGTGATTAAGGCAAAGACAACAAGCCTCTAAGCAAAATGCAAACCAAGCAATTTCCAGCTTAAACACCATTGTAGTCTTTACATATAGTTAAATTGTTTATTTAAAGATAAACATGAATTTTTTTGAACAGACTTTAATTAATTCTGATACAGTCTAGAAACTTCTTAACCATAGATTAATTTGTGTTCAGGAAGAAGACTTTAAACAAGAAGCTGAGAATTTACTGAAGTAGGGTATGAAAGAAATTAATTATATCAGGATATCTGGAATTAAAGTGACATAAAAAAATATTCTTATTGAAAAAATAATTACACGCCTGTAACTGAGACAACAGCTGACACAAAGTTGACTCTGCTGAAGAAAATGTGAAAATATTATTTTATATATGTTATTTTATTCTTATAAATTCATATCACAATAGCTCAGCAATAGAATTTGCTTAATGTACATGCATCTAGCACTCAAAATAATTTCTCAACTCTTCTATCAAAAACTTCTGTTTCTGATTAATCTAAGTGAATACAGAGAGAGAAACCTAGACCTTAAAGGTATAGTAGCAGAAAAAAAAAATCTAATAGATATTGTTGATTTTTCATTTTTATGGTTTATAATACTAAAGAAATGTCTGACAAATAAATAATCAATATGGTTGATTGGTAGACAGAACTCTCTGTGAATGCCAGTGTTCGGGGTTGGTTTTCTTTCTTGTCTGTAGAATTTTTTACCATTGGTCTCCTAGGAGCACTAATGTGGGTACTTAAGAAAAACAAAGACTCTGGGCCAAGGCAGACAAAACACAGGGGAGGACACGGTGACTCACTTGGCAGAGGGGAGGGAAGAGGGGGTTTTCTCAGAGAAAACCTGGCCTGTGGTTTTTGGGGTGGTCTCTCGCTCTCGGGGTTTTTGGCTGGGAACTTGGGACCAGCCTGCTCTCTGCCTTGCTTACAGCTGCCACGGCCGCTGCATCCCATCGCTTTCTCCAGCACTCATCCGGAGGTTTCCCCTGCTTTTCGACACTCCAGACCACAGCCCTGTTTGGACACCTCTCTGCTCTTCAGCCAACACCAGGGACACTTGGTACACCTTGCCCAGCTTTGGGAACTCCACCGCTCCCGGTCTGAGCCCGGGCCGCCATTCGTCTCGTGTTTTCTCCATGCCGGAGCGCCCCTGCAGATGCGTGGGATCAGCACACCCACCCCGGAACCACCTGCGCTCCCTGCCAGCTGTGACTGTAACTATACCGGAGGGGAGAACCCTAGCCCTGTTTGTTATCCCACTGCTACTGTTGCTGTTATTTCTTTGCCATGATAAACTTACTAGTAAAGAACAGTTATTCCTTATTCCCATACCTCTGCCTGAAAGGCCATTAATTTCGAAATCAAAATAATACAGAGGGAGGGAGGTTTGCTTTTTTCAATCTCTATTTTTCAAGGGAGACTCTAGCAGATACCTGTTGTCCAATACCACGACAGCCAGAAACATATTTGTTGTCCCTAGGGTCTAAAATTGTGCATTTAGATTTCTGATTTAGCAGAAAGATGCATACATTTTGATGCTGCTTAAATCACAAACTGAGCAGACTGTATGTATCAAAAGTTTATGGGATTGGTGTTTGGCTTGCTTTGCTCCCCAAAGGAGCTAAGGGCTAAGTTGGAATTAAAACTCCCATTCCTCTTAGTCTTATTTCAGGAGGTTGCAGAAGAAAGAAGGAAAAGTAAAAAGATTTTGACATGACAAGGATGTGGCTTAAATACAGATTTGGTGGCACATATAAGAAACCCTAAGTTTCCTGTGCAGGGTTATTTTTCAAGGCTGTGACATCTTTATTTTGGTCTTAAAATCCCACTTAGAAACAACTTGAACTCGGCCCTTGGGTCTTAACATGCAACTTTTTAAGAAGTTTTATATCACTGCAAAACTTGCAAGTTCCCTAAATTAGCATATTAA
>VWZN01003128.1:67702-94355 GCA_013396955.1 Regulus satrapa
TAATGCACAGTTTGATACAAATAATGACAGGAAGAATTGTTACAAATTTTGATTTGAAGTATCTTCAACTAAAACTTGAACAAAATTGTAGTAGCTGTATAAAATACTTTTAAGTGATATTTTAAAAATTATTTTTCCATTATTTTAAAACTTTTATTTCCTATGACAACTTTTAAAAGAATAAAAGTTTTGTAGATTATTTGTTTTCATAAAGTAAATGTGCATGTACATAATAACACTCAATTCTGGATTTAATTTAAAATGACATTCTTTCAAAAATGTTTAGAATGTTGCAGAAAATAAACAGATTTTTGTTGGGTTCCTTTGCTTCTACTTAATCAGTTTGGATAAATTACAATGTTACTGCACTGAGAATTTATATATATTCTGGTAAGAGACAGATTGCCCATTAACTGAAAAAACAAAACAAAACAAAACAACAACAACAAAAACCTAAACTAAATCACGAAACAATTTAATATATAAATATTAATTTTTTCATTTCTTCCTTTACTGAAATGAAATGATAAGCAATCCAGGTTAGCATAACTATCATACTAAAAACCATGTACTATATATCTTTATTACTGATATTATAATTACCATTAATTTTAAGTTCAGATGATTTGTCTAGAGCTGATATTTTCAAATGTTCCTCACTAACTGTCCTTCTTTTTTAATTTTAATTTTCCTCTCCCCGCACAGTACAGGGGTTCTGCAGGTCTTAACGTTTGCTTAGTAAGTTAGTAGTATATGAGAAAGTCTGTGAAGGAATGACACAGTTATACAGTACTAAAAATGAGTATTTCAGCACAAAATGCTGAGACACTGATGACAAGTCTTGCAAGCACCAGTTTGACTCTTTAAAGGAAGCATAAAGCAAAATCAAATTCAAGAACAGCTTGTCAGTATGCCTTAAAAAATGAGCTTCATTTGAGTAGCATACATGTCTGATAATATGCATCCATGTTTGTGGCATATAATGCAATTGTGTGAAAGATATAAGCCATGCTATCAGTTAGAAGTTCTAGGATCTGACCACAATTTAGGCAGGAAGGTCAAAAATTGTCAACTAGACATGCCATTGATGTTGGCTGAAGAGAGCAGACTCCACAGTGACTGAGATCTCCAGTACATTACCATGACCTTTTTCTGCAAGGAAAACTGAATTCTTAATAACCAAAGTAAGTACATGTCCTTCAGCTAAATTAACTCTGTTTCAGGTCATCATGTGGAAAAAAAAAAAAAAAAAAAAAA
Source organism: Regulus satrapa (assembly GCA_013396955.1). NCBI lineage: Eukaryota > Metazoa > Chordata > Aves > Passeriformes > Regulidae > Regulus > Regulus satrapa. The sequence goes on from VWZN01003128.1 coordinate 68,960, forward strand.
AAAAAAAAAAAAAAAAAAAAAAGGAAAGTTCCTCACTGTGAAACCACATTGAAGAAGACTGGATTTCTGAAAGAAACAGAATCACGGAATCACTTACGTTGGAAAATACCTCTGAGACTGAGTTCCTCATCCTTGACCAACCACCACCATGTCAAGTAGACTGTGGCACTCAGTGCCACATCCAGTCATTTCTTAAACACCTTCAGGGATGGTGGCTCCACCACCTCTCTGGGTAGTTTGTTCCAATATTCAGAAACTATTTCCATGCAGAAATTCTTTCTGATGTGCAGCCCGAATATCCCCTTGTGTAGCTTGAGGCTGTGTCCTCTTGTCCTGTCACTGGTTGCCCGGGAGAAGAAATTAAGAAATCAGAGTTTCAGGGAGATGTAGGGAGTGATAAGGTGACCCTGAAGCCCCCTCCAGGGTAAACAGCCCCAGCTCCCTCAGCTGCTTCTCACATGACACATCCCCCACATCCTTCACAAGCTTTGTGTCTCCAGCACCTCAATGCAGCCTCACCAGTGCAAATAATTATTGGAGTTATAACTGCTCCAACACAGCAGCAGAAATGATTGTAAATACCACATATTATAGACACAGCACTGCCAACAGCTGTTATTAAGGCTGCATTCAGAATTGTATTGCTAATTAAATGTTTTCACTTAGTGTTTCTTGAAGCATTAATTCATCAGTCTATTCTTTTTTCCCAGCAGAACAAAGCCAAAATCTCCCACCATGAAAGTGTCCTCAAGAAGACAGTTCTCAAAGGTGTTTAGTAGAGTTCACTTTTCTCTTAGAAAAAAAATCATGTCACATTTTTAAAAACTTCAGCACAAAAATGAATAGGATGACTGAAATTTCAAGGGAATTTTAAAGAAATAAATTTCACTGTGGATATTCATTTTGTGCTTGGCCAAATTTAGGAGATTAAAATATGTATTTCATGTATTTTTATTGAATGAATTTTTTAGCATGAATAGAGAATATTTGCATTTGGGAATGGGAATTAAAAGGAAAACAACAACAACAACAACAACAAAGAAAGTTTCCTAAGCTGCTCTCTCAGACTTCTTCCAAAGTGGAAAATTATTTTCTAAGGAAAGCAATGGACCATGTTTGTGTGTTCCTCTACTGTGCTCAAGCCAAAGACAGAAACAAATACAAATCAAATAGAAGCCCTTGAAAATATGTCCTTTTTCTATATTGCTCTCCAGAAATTGATTGCTCTACCAGCTATATATGACAAGGTGGGTAACTACAAATGTATTTAGATCTGATTATTTACAGACTGTATAAAGAATAGGACAGTGGTTGACAGGATTGATCCAGCTCAAAACAAATTTCAACACCAAAATGCAGTAAATCAAAGACAGACATAACTGCATAATTCTTTAGAACTGGCACTGTTTTACTCAAAAATCTCATACATTTGCAACATGACCTGTGGATTTGTACATATTTTAAATATATACCTAATAATTATGCACATACAACATTGACTAGATATAAAGCATTTAGGTGCTTTTTCAGATCCCACATATATTTTTTCTTTGCATATTTTTAAATTTTAAGACACTTCTACAGATTGTGCTAAAATAACTAATAAGATTTGGTGTGTCTGCCTGTAGAAAATGTTAAAAGATACCAGGCCAAACACCCCTACCTCTTATTCTGATAAAAAGACTCTATCCTCACTGACATGTGTAAAATGTCAAATAATTTTCACTGACATCTGTTTTACTAAAATCTGTTTCTATTTATAAAAAAGTAATATTTGTTTGTGCCAGTAATGCTGTCAGGGCTACAAAGCGTATTTATCCTCTGAGAAAATTTGTAATTACTGGTGCACTGATGTAATTAATGAAAATAATAAGTTTGTTTTAATATATATTTTAGTATTTTTTTACTGGGCACAGAATTACAACTGTATATTAGCATCTGGGTAAAAATACTATTTTTAAAATGTATCAAATTTTATTCTTCTATTTAATTTTAATTAAGAAAGCACTTTTAATTTTGTTTCTGTTTATAAGGCCAAACTGTTTAGATACAAAAAAAAAGTATATATTTACTTATTTTATTCTTGAATAATTTTATTTGTTTCTTTCAATTATTGTACTATTCTTTTCAGCGCCATACCACAATGGAAAACATGTGAAAAATAAATAACAGCTATAATATATATATATTTTTTAATTGTTCTTAAGATATTCTTTCAATAAAAATAAATTACTTGGAAAATTAGGTAAAATATTATTACTTTTGCCATGAAAAAAACCTATCAGTCTTTCTAAATAGTACAAGTTTATTTCTTTTTTAAAAATGCTAAAGTGCTTAAGTGAGCAGAGACAGAGCAAATTTTGAAGTGGGAAGCCATAACTTGGAATGTCTGCAGAACAGAAAATTCTACTGATGTAAAAACTCACCTGACATTTTAATAATAATGCCCTTTGACACAGTGCTTGTCAAAAAAAGTATTCATTATCTCAGAGAGAAATCTGCCTTTCTCTATCAACTGCATGATTACTTCAAGCAAGTTCTATCTAAAAAAATAACTATATTAAGTCTTATTAATATAATAATATAATAAAGAGTAATTTCTTCGTAAGGAAAAGTAAAAAGTATTACATTTCCAACCACTTGCACAAATATAAATATTTTTATCCTTCTGTGTGTATTTAACATTGGAACAACAGAAATTCAAAACAATTCTGTGTTTGCAGAGTCCAACATATTTCTACAGTCAGGAAAAGCTTTGTGCTAGCATAGAAGTGAATTAATATCTTATTGATACAATTTCTGTTGCAAAAATGGAATAACTTGCAGTGTGGAGTGAAAATTAATTTGCACTTTAACAGATGTAAGTGAAGACAAAATTACCCATCTGCCAAATCAGAAATTGCTTTAAAAATAATCTTTAAAACTGAATGAAAAATGTTAGCTGTCCTTAAAACCAGGTTTACACTTTGCTTTCATGGGGGAGTTAAAACAATGAGATTATTCAGCCTATATTTTAAGGGTCACTATACATATCTTCATTGTCCTACCAGAGATCTTGCCATTCATGCAATAAACAGAGTTCATGATAAGAGTTTATTTCCATCTGCATCTATGCACCATGTACATACAGGAGCTATTTCCTTTTGTTTAGAGAAAGCTCCTTTACTACTAATTGTCCTCCACTGTGATCATTCTGTCATAGTTTTTGATATGTATTGGTCATTCAAAGGTATTTTGTAAGAATGGAAAATTTCAGATCTTGCCTTTTCAAGACTGTGGTTTTTGAAAGATTATTTATGCAACGAAATTACTATTAAAAAAACTGCAATCAAGTTGCTAAATGTTCATCTCCCCATGAAATCTCCACACTCTATGCCTATAAACTCAGAAATGCTATGCCTCAGGTTCAAAAACTAAGCATAACTTTTAAGCATTTAGCTAAATTTATTTCAGTGATCTGTGAGGTATTTCCATTACTTTAAAAATTAGGATGGAAGCAGCTAACTTTGATACAACTCTTTTTTTTTTCCCTGCAAGAAAGGCAGAACTGATGCCAAGTGTATCTATATCTTAGTTACTGGGAGTACTGCATAAATTTAAACTTGTGAACAGGTACTGCTTTAATTAGTAAGTTCCTCTGCCTCTTTTACTTACCTCTCAAACTGTAGCAGATGCATCTTTTTTCTTACTCAAAAAAATATCATTTGCATTTTTCAAACTACCTATCCTCTTGGTAATTCCTTTGTCAGCTTGTGAATTGAGAGTCTTCCTTTCAAAATTGCATAACCAGTTTGTTCCAGTTGGCATCCTCACATTTCCTGGGTCCAACCTGAAGAATCAGAAATTCCAAACTGGGCCAATTTCCCAGTTCCACATAGAAGATCCAGTTTCTTAGTACCATAGGGGTTACCATAACAGCTTTCAGTCTGGACTGCCCTAAAACTATGGATATGGGCATCCTGGGCTCCCCAGCACTTTGACACAAAAGCTAGCAGAGCATCAGTCAGCTTCATGTCACAACCTTGCCTGTATTCTGATGTATGGAGTGTTAAAACAGAGAAGTATCCATTCTGTAAGAAAATTTAAGACCTCAGAAAGATCTGGGAAACTTGTAAAAGGGCAGCAAATTGGCAGAATTCTCCAGTGACAGATCCTCACAAAGACAAAGCCAGACACAGAGCCTGCGGGTAAATCAGAATGTCTGCAACAGACAGAAACTCTTCCCCTACTTCCAGAGACCTCATGTTAAATGTACAAACTAGAAACAGTGAATGCCAAGTGCTTTACTAGTCCCAGTGGTGATAGTCAGAATGAATGGGCAATACAAATAAGAAAAATACCATGATTTGAGCTAAGTACATTATTTGAGGACTACATGGCTGGACTACATTTTAAACTTCTGTTATCAGTATTTAACTCTGCTCTTTATTTTTCTATAAGAAAAAAAAAAAAAAAAAAAAAAAAAAAAATTTNTAAATTAAGGGAGTAAAGGTTTATTTGCCCAGATGGCTAGACTTTGAACCAGGCAGATGGAGGACAGCAAATCCTGCCTGGATTTCTAACAGATTTCTGGAGCCCACTGACTTGGAAAAATTGTGCCAGTCAGGCTATGCTCCCTCATCATGCTTCTCCAGAGCAAGCAGCCACCATGCCTTTCCCAGATTAAATCCAAACTTCAAAGATTTTAGGAATCCCCATACTAACCAAAATTTAGTTTTCACTCCAGAGCCTTAATCCCTACAGGAAGCTGAGGATTTGGGATGAGTTCCCAAGACCCTTGACTTTTAGGTGACTGGCTTATGGAAAACTTGAGTGTTTTGTACATTCCAGTCACCTTTCTAGTGATGTTGTTCTGCAGCTATTGTCCCTGATAGTTGTCACTGATCATCTACAAGGATCTTATGAATGTGCTTTGCCTCTGAAACTGCTATTTGCACCTTGAATCTCAGTCATAAGGTATTCTATTTAACTACTCACAGTGCTACTCAGTGGTGTATTTCAGCCATGCCTTTGACTCAGTGATCATAAATCCTCATTGTTAGATGGAAACATATTTGTCTGTGTAAAAACAGTAGGGAAGAGGTGTTCTATAGCTGCTGCTACACTCCTACATTATCAGTAAAATGACATCCCTTCTCCACAGAAAGAGCTATTATTCCTACAGGGCCTAGAACTATCAACTGTTTGGGGTTTTTTGGGGCTTTTTTAAAAGCACATATGTATACTTGTTTTATATATTCATACAAACATATGTGTAAAGGGAGGCTATATATCTAGTGGGAGAGACAGAGGGAGGAGGAATATATGCCACAAGAGGATTATTGTATATGTTAAAAAATTACACGAGATCTTTTTTGTCAAGCTACATTGACAGAGTTTACATTAAGGGATGCATAAATTAAACCAAACAGCACTACTAGAGAAAAGGTTTGGAAAAGAGACTAAAGCAGAAAAATGTGATATATTTGGGACGTTTCTTTTGAATTTTCAGGAGTTATTTTTAGAAAACAATTAAGGATAGTTAAAGCAAAATCCACCATTGGATAGGAATAGGCTAAGCCAGTTATAGAAAGGTAAGGTTTAACATGTATTTTCCCTGCAAACACAGTCCAGTTCCTGCAGCATTTGGAAACATGTCTGATAGTGCTCAGAGGCAAGTGTTGGGAGGCTCACTGTAGAGAGCCCTTCTCATCCAGAGCACTGGAGAACTAAGCAGCGTGAAAAGATGCCTCAAACATCTTGTTTGCTCTCTCAGGCACACAGAAATCACTCCGTGGAGGTAGATTTGACAGCACTGTTCACCTCTGCACTCTTGACATGAGAAAGGTGCTGTCAGGGTCCCTTGGGAGCTCACTGTGGCTCAGTCAGGACAGAGCCTGGCAGCCAGAGCCCATCCCACCACCCCAGCCAGGACCAGGGCAATGGAGCCACCAGGGCAGCCCCAGGCACTGGGCACCTCCCTTGGAAGGCCCTGGGGGCTGACATGGGCTCCTAGTACATGGATAGTGTGTGAAAAACAGGGATGGGCTAAGACATGCAAGGCAGGAAGAGCCTCAGTGCCATGGCAGTAAGGAGTTTAAAGAATTTATCAACATGGTGACAGAGTTGGGGAACTGTTGATGAAAGGTGGTTTAATGTTTTATTTATCAGTTTTGTTTTTTCCTTCTTTCATGTGTTAATGGTAAACAGTTGATCTTAACCCTCTTACCACTGAAATTTATTTTTTTTTTTTCAGCAGGCAGTTGCATAGGTCTACATAACCCTAGCTGAGCCTAAGAAAATTGTAAAGGTGCTTCAGCAAATGTCTCTGTATTCCTGCAGATTCAAACATGGACAGTGAGGACTTCATACATAATCTGCTTATGCACCCTTTACTGTCTGAGCAGAAAGGAGGGAGACCAAAATCCAAACCACTCCCAGGAAGAAGATAATTTCCTGACCCTAAAGGTATTATCTATTAGTTTTTGTGAGTTACCCTCATCAGCATTTTACTAATAGTAGCACTAACGGCTACCCAAAAGCCTGCTAATCATTCTGGATTAATCATCCCTGGACTGGGGGGAAAAAAAAAATATACATTGGTTTCTAATCTGAGACGTAATGTTTATTGATAGGCCAAATATCTTCTAAAGTAGTTCATGCAACTTTAAAGAAATAAAAAACCAAACAACTAAAAATGTTAATTTGAGCGTAATTGTTGGGAGATAATTAAATTGGTAATTATAAAATCATAGAGAAGATGTACAACCAGATAAAAACAGTGAATTCTTAATGTAGTTTTGTAGTAACATCACCTTTAGATGGATTCCAGTTGTTTAGGAAGGGTGAGGATTAGAGCTTTACTACATTTCTACCGAATTTACAGGGTGACTGTCCATCCCAAAGTGGTGCACCATTACTGTAGGATGAGAGATGTTTCAGATACCAAACACTGGTGCAATAGGAAAAATTAGGTCCTGATAAGGATAAAATAAAATGAAATTTTAAAAATAAAAAAAAAAAGGAAGAAAGGACAAAAAATCTGATATAAAGAGGAACTGCTGGAAATAATCTGATTAAATACCAGCAGTGCTTAACAGCAGAAAGGCAAAAAGCAAAATGTCATGAGGAAATAAAATATATTGGATATTTGAATGTTCTCTGTCTCTCTTCCCCATATATTATCTCCAAATTGCTTTCAACCAATTTGGTTTTTCTCCCTGAGAAAATTTAGTTTTTAACTTTGAAACTCTGATATGGAGTGAAAATTTTATTCAGAAAGTTACTTGGAACAAGAAATAAGCATTTGAATGATTATATGTTAATATTTCCAGTCAAAAAATACCATATCATCCACAATTTAGATGGAAAATTATTAAAAAAAAAAATCAGTAGGGCTTCAAAAACATTGGTTTTGACTTTTTTGTTTTAGCTTCTACTACCTAATCAAACCAAAATATTTATCTCTTTTCCTTTTGAAATATGAAATAACCCTATTTCTACTCATAAAATGTTTTATTTTTCTCAATCAGTGTTTTCTAATGGAAAAGATATTTCATAGAAATATTTCTGAACAGGTGTGCTGCATGAGAGACAAGAAGTAGACTCCTTCTTGATTTCATTTCTTGCATTCAATTGGTAAAATTGTCATTGTCCATATAGATAGGCATAGGTCATCCTTAATATTCACCTTAGATATAGCTGTGAAAAATTTTATAAACTGATATTACATGCTAATTTAAAGGTCATGTTACACTTGTGGTCTTCAAGACAAGATTTCTGAATCCTTGATGTATACTGAACATATTTTGAAATTTCTTTAACAAATAACTAAGAATATATCTGTAGTTAATAGACTTACATTTATTTTATAAGAAGCTCACCAGCCTCAAAAATATTTTAGACATTCACAAACTTAAAGCAGCTGAAACCCACTATCTATATTATACCACAGACAGGCATCGAGATGTTTTTCGGAGAAGTGTGGGATAGCGGCACATACACAGACCACGTTATATATGATAATATCCCAGTGAGGAGTATTTTTCCATAGTGATTTCATACATTTTGGTAAAAGATTCTCACAATCATGTCCCTCTATATATAACTATATTGAGCAAATTGGTTCTATGTACTTAAAAACTGTAATCAATACAAAAGAAAATGGAAAAAAGAAACCAAAAAACCAAACCAAAACAACACAAATACAGAAAAAAAAGTATGTTTTAAATTCCATAAATGTAAGGAAAAAAAAATTGTATTTCCAATACAACTAAATACCAAAATACACTGTTGGTAGCTACAGAAATGTTCTTGCTGAATGGAAGTTCTTGCCTTTATATGGCACAGAATATCTGAGTTATAATAGAAATGGAGGAAAATACAAGATATAAATAACAGATGCAATAAAACTCAAGATTGCCACCAGCAAGAAAACAATATATTCCTTTACACAGCTCCATTAAGGCAACCAAAGTGCCAAAAATTATATGCTTTGTGGAGTTACGTCCTGACTTAGATGAAAATTTTCTTATACGGAGCTATACAAGTGTTAACTTAACAGGGTTACTCACAAGAATCAACAGTGTGATTGGCCCACAGCACAGCTGGAAGATAATTCATTCCTCAGAGAACAAGTTCTGACAACTACAACTTCTTACTGAAAAGTTCTTTCTGCTTGCTTGTTTGCTTTCTTTTATCTTCTTGTCTGGCCCACAGGAAGAAGTGATTTTTAATTTGGGGGGGCAGGGGTAGGCTATCTAAGAGACTCAGCATGCTTTGACTGCATAGCTTTAACAAGTTTATAATCTATATTTCATTTTTTAAAAGCGTGAGACCAGTGTTTAGATTAAAAGCATATTGTGCACTACTCTGTATAGGCGGTGGTATAGGAGCTCCTTGGCCTGTGCCTATCCTAAAATCATATGTCCTTCATTACATGGCAGTTCTGGAAAGAGATTGTCCTAAATTCACACAGAACAGATTGAAGGGCTTTCTAAGTCTAGACTAAACCTAAGCAGTCATCAAGAGTTTTGATAAGCCAAACCATTGAATCTTGTCTCATCTACTCCTTGCTCTGTAATAAATCAGGTCTTGGCAAGTGTCCTGGATCAAAAACAAATTTCCATATGGATTTCTGATTCTGCTTTCTGAAATTTAGCAGCTTGAACTGGAAATCAGATGACTTTTACTGAATCTGGTCATATTTCTTCCTTCTATCAGTATTCTACCCATCTTTTCCTTGTGCTGTGCCCACACCACCTGCTAATCCATCTGGTCTGTTCCTGTGTCTGTTGCCTATATCTCAGGCTTTACTTGCCTAGCATTCAATAACTCTTTATCTGTGACTGCTGCCTTCAACCTGCCAATCCTGTAAACTCCTAACTTGTTTCTTCTTCTCATCATAGTTTTTCTCTATTTAAGATGGGTCAGTAAGGCTGAGTTAGCTAATATTCTGATATTCAAATGATTCACCCATATAATTCCCTTTGTGAAGCTGAAACCAAAACCACAGCAGAGATTTTCCAAATTCTTCTGCTGGACCCTACAAAACACCAATATGTTGCCTTACTGCTTATTCCTTTCCTTTTAAGAACAAAAAAGCACTTCACACATCTCATTTCCTCATGCCTAAAGTTGCAGCTACTCTGTCAGAATATCATGCTACATTCTCTGTAAGCTCCTTATCCTTCATCTGTCCTGGACCACTATATTCCCTTTCACCCATCCTTTCACCCTCCAATAGATTTCCACTCCCTGCCCTATGCATTTGACAGAAACCATGTTTCCCTAGTATGTCCTTATATTTTTTATACAATACACTGTCCCCCTTTTTGATTGCTTCACTTATAGCAGGACTCCCTAGATTTTTCACATCCTTTTGTTCTGCCCCTATCACAGCATCACAGAATAAGGATGGTTGAGATTTGAAGGGTCCTCTTGAGACCATCTATTTTTCCACTTTGCCTCATCCCACTGCCCAAGAGGCATCTGGTAGAAAAGCCTGTCCTCCTGTACTGGCCCCAGAACTGGACCCAGCACTCCAGAAATGGCCTCACTAGAGCTGAGCAGACTGTAGGGTCATCTCCCTCAACCTGCTGGCAATGGTCTTCCTCCTGTAGCCCAGGATGTTTGTGACCATCACTGCAAGCACACATTGCTGGCTCAAGTTCAGCTTGACCACCAGGACTCCCAGGTCTTTTTCTGCAAAGCTGCTAGTCAGCTAGCCAGCCCTCACCATCTACAAGTCCATGGAGTACTCTTCCCACATCAGAAAGTCTCATTCCATCTCATTTCATGTCTCTGTGTCCCACTTGTCTTCCAGTGTTAAAAGAAAATATTGAAATATACTGTAAGACTGTAAACTAGGAGTGGAGAAAAGTAGATACAAGTATGCTGGAAACTATTCCTGCTAAATCTGGAATTCATCAGGTACTATGACAGCTGAGCTAAGACAAAAGGGTCTCTCAATGCCCTCCTGACTTTCCAGTTCTTTCAGGCTATGCACGCTGACGTCACTATTTGCCTGCAATGTTGCAATCTCTCAGAAATTATAATTGAAGCTACTAACTTGAAAATATGACAGAATTGCCAAGACAGTTCACAAGGTAGTTTGAGGTCTTGTGCTACAGACCATCCTTAGCTTGTGAGATGCCTTTCTGACATAGTAATTTCACTAATAGTTTCACTCTGACATGGTTACGGCAGAGCTATTTGGGACCTGGCAATAACAGTATTATTTTCTTGGCAAGTGGTCAGAAGAACAATTCAGAACAATTTATTAGAACTTGTGTGTAGAGATGAGACAGAGGTCATTGAACTACAAAGTCACCATCTTGCTTCCAAATACATTTGCATGTTTCCATCAGCCAAACTCATCTTCTGAATGGTAGTCTGTAATTTCTTAACTTTATTCCATTTACTAAATATGAAACCAACTATCAGTTATCTATGCTAAAAAACATAAACAAAACCACAAAAAGAACCATATGTTCCTCATTTTCTAGCTGTTATCTCAACATTTGCAGCTTTTGCAGGGCTGAACTCCAAGCGTGGGAACATTGTCTTCCTTCATTCCAATGGATTTCATACGTACCTTGACAATAGTTTGCCTTCACATCAGTTTCTCCTTATGGTCTACTCTTTCATGTATTTCCAGCTATTAAGCCCCAAATATAAAGAGAAAGCTAAAAAAATGTATGAGCATCAAGAGTGAAACTAATCACAGACAGAAAAAATGTGTATATGTTTGTGTGCACATGTATGTGCTCCTAAAATGCTAGAAGTAATAATGAGTTTGATTTGGACTCAGAAAAAAATTTTAATATCTCAAGGGGTGATGCCACTTGTTTTGTGTTTTCATTGCTGGATTTCCATTTTGTGCTTTTGTTTTTCCATGGGCAAATAAAGTGTCCAGGTTCAGCAGTGGTAGGTGCTATACAAGAGATAACTAAGATGAAAACCCTGTATACTCCTAAAAGGTCTCTGAGGGTTATGTAATTCAGTAGCAAATAAAAGTGCCAGCATTTTTCAAGGGTATATGTAGAAGACCATGTAAATATGTCATGTAACCTCTTACATTTCCCAGCCTATTTATCTTATATCCTCATTCAGCACTGTTGAATGTAAAGTGATCTATATGTACAGATACTCATGTTAAACTGCAGAGAGCCACTCTTTCCCCAGAAACAATCATATTATCCTGCGTGAGAGCCTCAGCAACCATCGTTTAGGTACATGAGGAGACCAGCCTGTTTGTTCCCTGTGTTTATCAGAATACAACTCACATCTCTTGCCTGATGTTTTGTACCGCAGCTGGTACTTGGCAGCTGCAAGGGTCATAAGTTGAGCTACAAAAATATGATTCCAGATAATATTCCTCCAGCAGCTCTTTCTTCTCCAGCAGCTTTTCTTTTTTTGGAAAAGCCACATAAGAGAGCCACAATATTTCAGAACTGTGGTAAAATATCCACATCTATCAAAAGATTATGTTTCTCTACCTACTCTACTGGATTTAAAGCACTGGTAATACAAGAACTTCCTGTTTGTGCTAAAATATAAGAAAAAGGGGGATCTCAAAACACAGGCATAAACTCACTGTCAAAAATTAAATTCCAAGTGCAATTAGAAAGACTGTCCGTCTTTTGAGAACTGGCTTGAAGTGAAACAACCAATAAAGATCAGAAACCAGAGAGAAGGAGCACAAAAGGCCATGTGAGAGCAGTGAATGGGAAAATAAGACACAGCCCTGCAAAGAGGTTAAAAAGAAAGCCTTTGGATCAGGGTCTGAAATAACATCAGGGATGAAGGCAAGGAAAGTGTCATCAGGTGTGGTAGTCTCTTGTATTTAGAGAGGCAGGACTCTGTATGTTCTTTGTAAATATGCTGAGTAACCTTAAGACTCCTGGGTCTGTTATCTTGGTGGGTACCTCCTGGCAACCAGTTATATGCTTGTGTTAAAGAAACTATAGAGCCACAATTAAATTTAAGATACAAAGCAGGTGATATCAATTTCAATGTAGCTTAAAAAAAAGGAAGTAAAACCAAGGGCAAACCAAAATATTATGTTTTCTCTTCTAAGAAAACAAAACCATATTTGATCTTTCAGGATTGCAGTCATTAGAATATAAAATGTTGATGTGATATCATATACTGTCATGTTGGGGATTGTGGGGTTCAGGTTCTTCAAAGGAGCCGAGGCATTTATTGTTTACTACAAGGCTATTTTTGCAGAAAGGCTTTCATCTGAAGGCTGAGTTTTAAGAGTCCATAATGAAGTCCATAAAATCAGCTCCCATGCTGGGAAGGCTCTGGCAAAGTCCCTGGGTTGGGGGCCTCACCTGGCAGGGGTCCATCGGGCCCTGGTCTTCCTCTTTCCCTCTGTAGCATGCAGGAGCAGGATCCAGGGGTGCAGGCCACAGGAAAATAGGGAAGCTGGGAGCAGGAAATTCTTCTTCTTCTTCTCCATAGCATGCAGGATCAGGATGCCAGGCCGCAGGCTACAGGCAAGCAGGGTGCAGGCAGAGAACTTTCCTTTGGTAGCAGCTGGCAGGGAGTCTCACTTGGCAGCTGTTGTCGTGCAACCTTGTTTTGCTTTCCTCCTTTTAGTTGTGTGTGATCTTTTTCTTCTTCATCCTCTCCCTCAGCTCCGGTTTGCTCTTCTCCCTGCATCCAGGCATGCATGCAAGCAGGGTGCTCTAATCAGGATGCAGGAAGCAGGGACCAGGAACCAGGATACCAGGAGATCAGCAAGCAGGATCTCAGGGATTCAGGAGCCACCCTGTCACCCCGATGCTGGGGGTTTTATTTCCAAATTAACCAATAAGTTGAAAACACAATTCTAAACAAAACTTACTACACCTATGAGAAATTCATTCCTAACATGTAAAAAATTATGTTTCTCTCTACACATATTTACGCATATTTTCTATCGACAATTAATTTCTATCTGTAATTTCTATCTGTTCCATCTTAAAAATGCAAACATTATTCTACTCAAGTCCTCTATCTATTAATGTAAATGAGTTAATCTTATTTTTCTCTTAAAATGCAAACAATGCTCCTACTGTGTTTTTGTTGTCTTGGAGACAGGCCATAGAACTAGGCAATAGGGATTATTAGAGTTTCAAAGACTTTCTATTTTATTAAGGTGCTTAAAGCATTTCTAAAGTGTTTAGGACATATTCCACCTACCTACTCACTTATCTACTTAAAATTACAACTATAAATTGTACTTATATCTTCACTCTATGTCCATGCAGCCCAATACACCCCAATTTCTCTAAATATTGTAATTAAATATCTTAAAGAAGACTCCTGTCTTCTTCTGTGGAGTTCAGAGAAACTCCTGCCTCTTACACTCCAGCAATAAACTGATTATTTAACAAAAGTAGTGTTGAGTCTGTGGATTTTTTATTATTATTATGGTAAACTAACACTTGCCATATTTGTTTAAGTTTTTTAGAAAGTGACTGAGTGAGGTGAAACACAGATGGAAGACCTTTGGTCTTCTCACAAAAGCTTATTACACCACAATTACCTCTTAGAGGTCTGGGTGACTCTGATTCATGCAACATTTTCTTGAAAGCACCAAAACTCTTTCTGGATGACATGTGACAGAAATACATGTACTTTTTCCAAAAATTTGGGGTGCCAATGAGTTTGCTGCTGGTGGTTTGACATACCACTGAACTAATAAAATGAAAACTCTAATATCACAATATTATATTTTAGAAGAAAAGCCACATACTTTAATAATAATAATCTTCCTTTAAAACTGAAAATGCATATAAATTTCAAGAAGTATATAAACCTATGTGTTTCAAAATGTTTTTATTTATTTCATGCTATTTGGGTTTTCTTACTTTACGTCTCCAAAGCAGAACAAATCTGCTCTTCTCTTCTTGCATGAGAATACAGCTCCATTATTTAAAAAGGTCAAAGTTTACTTCCCTCCATTTATCTTGAATATGCTCCTGTTAAAGTGATTCTTTAATAAGCTATTTATTTTACAGCTCCAGGAAAAGGACACTTGTGCCTTAATTAAAATATTATACATGGAACTGCCAGCCTTCTGCCAGTTTACCTAAATCTTTATTGACAAGCAATAAATTTATTTTAAGTTCACAAAAAAACAATACAATAAAAACAAACCTCTGAACTTTGATTCATTTTCAATCTATTAATGAGGATGCACTTCATGACTTGAATGCAACTGGCTGTTCAAAGAATCTTAGAATGTATTTAATGTGTGTGTTTGCCTTGATCATGACAGACCAAACTATGCCATTACATGTGGAAATTCAGAAATAATTCCTTCTGACTACTCTTCTGAAAAAGGAAGAAGGGAAAAAGGAATAGTGGGACACTGAACACAGGAGAGGGAAAGAGAAGCACCTGCAGAAAATGCTAATAGACTGACAATGTCCACTCTCCACGTTGTATAATCCAAATACAAAGAGGGAGAAATGAAGACAGATAATATGCCACTTTGGAGACTTCATTGAATAGATAAGAAATTTTGTCAATATCAATCAAGTATCTTAGCATATCACCTAATGTCTTTAGAAGCAAAATGAGGATCGACATTCCTGTCTGAAGTGAGCCAATTAGTCAGTTAACCTTGTAAATCACTGTTTCTTTTGTGACCTGGAGCAGACAGTCCTTAAACTAACAGAATTTGGGATAGCTCCACAAGGTATAATAGCTTTGATTTCCAAGGAACAAACATTTTAACTTGAAATCCAGTTCAGACTATTTAAATTCAGAAATCCAAACCACATTCATATGCCACAAACTTCCTTTAGTGATTCAATTATCCCTGTGAAAAAAACAACAAAGTAAATAAAAAACTGAAATTAAGATATGTACCCTTGTGGTGGGTTGATCTTGTCTGTCTGACAGACTCCCACTTAGTTGGTCTTTCACTCCTCCTTCTCATCAGGACAGGGGGATAAAATAAGGTGGGAATGGTTGTGGGTTGAGATGCATCAGAAGCTGCATGCAGATGAAAAACACAAAGAGGATTTACTACTTCCCATCAGCAGGGACATGCCCAGCCACTCTTTGGAAAGCAGGTCCTCAGCACTCACAGTGGTTGTTTGGGAAAACAAATGCCTTTGGGATGAATGCCCCCACCTCCTTCTCATTTCTCCCATCTCTAGCTGATGAGTCATATGATATTTGACATCCCTTAGTTCAGTTGGATCAGCTGTCCCAGCTCTGTCTCCTCCAAATCTCTTACCCATACCCCAGCCTACTGGCCTTTGGGGAAAGGTGAGGTTTGGAGAGATAGCCTTGATGCTACGGAAGCACTTCTCAGCACTGTTATCAACAGTGTTTTAGCCTAAAGTGTGGAGCACAGCACCATACAGGCTTTTGTGACAGAAGCTTATTTCATCCAGACAGACACAGAAAACTTTGGAACTTTGCCTTGCCTTGCCTTTCCCTTCCTTCCCTTTCCCTTTCCTTTTTCTATGATACTCCCTTCAGCATGACTTTTTTTAGGTCTTCAGACAAAGTAGTAATATACTACAATTTTTATGTTTTCCCTGAGCTTTAGTAGAGCCGACTAAAATCAATTAGATCGAAAATATTATTCTACAGGATTATAAAGAATTAGAAAAAATATTGAAAATCATCCTATACTAGGAGGTGGCATTGTCTTTTTCAGGCCTTCTATGGTTTAAAACAATATTATTGTTATACAAAAAAGTATTTTCTTTTCTATGGCTGGGCTCCAAAATTTGCCATTGTCCACCAAGAAATACTGAAGCATTGGAACATGTAAACAGATAAAACTTCTGTAGTAATTTAAAGGTACTCTGAACTCTCTAAGCTTAAATATTATTTAAATAATATTTAGAATCAAAGAGTGTTTAAGTGTATTATGATTATAATTTGATTACTCAAAATGATGATACATATTTCCTACTTCACCAATACAGCTGATGTTGCTATGTATATTAACGATAACCTGGAAATCATGTGGGAACAAGACAGTTTGATAGCATGGGACACTTTTTAATCATAGCTGGGTCTTTGTTGTATCCTCATTAAATATGTGTGTGATGGAAGAGATGAAAGTATTCCCTACCTTTGTATCAAAGGAAAGAATTAAAAATAACCAAGAGCAAGACATCACTTCAGCATTAAGTACTGACAAGACCTAAATCCATCTACTATTTGCAGACACAAATGGGATAAGTAACACTCATTGAAAATATAGGTTCATCAGAAAAAAATAATTTCTTTCAGAGAATATTGACTGAAAAAGTTCTAAGTTACATATGAAACAACAATAAATATGCAGGTCAAGAGACAACCTGTCTTTTCCTCATATCAATGAAAGAATGACAATAAACACTCACAGAGAGGGCCTATAGAACCAATTGGCCATAGAAAAAAACATTGGCTTTAGTTACATTACAAAGATTTATTCTTCACACTGAGCAGGTGATTATAGCTACAAATTTACGAATCAATGAAAATGGAGAAGAACCTAACCTGCACTCTCCACATAGAATCTATATTTTACTGATGTGCTCCTTATATTTTTCTCAGTCCTGGAAGTTGATCATGTGATAAGTTTTCCCTCTTATATCTATGTAAGCTGGGTCCTAGGTGACATTTGTCACAACCTCCCAACCATAATGAACACTTGAATTTACATCTTCTGGGTCATCTCTATGTATATTTGTAACCACACAAAGGTCTACTATTGTGAAGTTAGCATTTTTGGAGTAGAACACCTACCTCTCATTCAAGGGCACTATATTCCCAGAATTTAATATTTCACAATTAGCAAAACAGGAATAAAAAGCTTCAGTTTTTAATGTGCCTTTCAATATAAATCCTTTTCTTACGACAGTTGGGATAGTCAGAATAAAATTACATATGGCAACAGTACACGTAAGAAACACATTTGTGGAAATGTTCATTTCCAAGTATCTTGAAAACTACTGATTATGCCACATCACAGTCAAATAATTCTATGGAAAATGAGATGAAAAAATGTTGTGGGAAGTTCTCATTATGCAAGGAACCATATAAAAGTTTTTTATTCTTTTGACCACTTGAAACATGAAAAATTGTATTGTACACAAGTATTTTAATAAATCTGGGTTAATCTATTTCTGTCAGAAAGGGTTCTGAAAGTAACATCATAAAAAGTAGATGAAAATACAGTTCAGGTCATCTTTTCCATCCCTTCTAATAGTCTCACCTACTTCACTCCTTCTGATTCTTCTCATCCACCATTCTTCATAGCTGGTGCTAGTTGTGAATTTCATCAGGGAAAGGAAAAGGACTCAGACTGGCCTCCTACACACTTGCAGAATTTAAAAAATAAGACAACAGCAGTGCTGTGAGATCATTGGATGAATGTCTTCAAAGAACAAATTGGTGACATTTCTTTCTCCTTCCTACTTTTGCCAGCCAGCAGTGCTGTTGAAGCTGACAGACAATTAAAAAAAAATAAACAAACAAAAAAACCCATTTGATGGCAATGACCAAATCAATGGCTATCTCAATTTCTAACTTCTTAATTCCTTGGCACAGTACTTCTCTCCATACACTCTGTCCACTTGACAATTAGTGACATTTAAATTTTCTAAATATATATCCTAGAAGTTAAAAGTTTCAGAAGTTTTCACTTGCTGTCTCAAAGTTATCTCCAGGACTGAAACACATATAATTTAACATATTTACATTGTTTCAAAACATAAGCCTACCTGATACATTATCAATAATAGAGCAAAAACTGCCCTTTCCAAAACCCATTTAATTTTTTTTTTTTTTTTATATAATGGAGGAGGGAGATTTTTAGTTGACTAAGAGGGGTGAGCTCTGGTAAACTGAAAAGAAAGTAATACCTCTTCATAAAGTATATAATAGGAAAACTATACCTGGTGGTGTTGAAACTACCAACTGGTGTTGAAACAAATAATATCAAATCAAACTTGAAATACATTTCTGTTTTTCACTTATTCAAATTGAACAGTAGACATCCAGTAAAGAATCAAAGTAGTCTAAGCAGCAGAATGGCTCAGGGAACTTTTTTTTTTTTTTTTTTTTCTTACTGCACCCTATTATCAAACTCCTTCAAATGCATTTGCTAAAAATAACAGCTGCACAGAGGATTCCACTCTGGGATAAAGAAAATTTACCTTTTTTCAGCGAAATACAACATCACGTCTTTTCCTTTTAGTCCTAATAGACTAATGCCTGCTCAAAGCTGCAGTCATTTGCCTTATGATGAATGAGTTACCGGCCTCTGAGTAACTCATATTGATGGGAATGAACACATGGAGACCATCACCACAGCTGCTCCTAATTAGCAGATTAATGATAATATTAAAAAGAAGGAAGCAATGTGAATGGTTTGTGTTGCAGTGGTATCTTGTATAAATGTAGATAGACAAGTGGCTACCTTTTTATTACCCAGATAAGAGGAATAAATTAAGAAATTGAAAGAATAATAATCCTGCCATATAACCCACTTTGGGCACATTCAAATGCTATCTGAAGTAAAATCTTGTCACTCAGGAGCTGTCTTCATCAATAATTGACAGATGATAGTGAATGTCCTCAGCAATCAACAACTGAAGTGACTAATTTCTTCAACCTTGACTTACAAGGCTATTTGCTGTAACCATGCTAAATACATGATAGTCAAGCCTGAAACACTGGTATGTATCTCAAACATGTAGGTCCCAGTTGTCCCCCTTATTGTACCAATTTCAAGTCAATGATAATTCTGTGATAAAAATGGAAACCAAGTATGACCTCTTGGGGATTATGAAGCTGGCACAACAATTAGCTTGCGTATAACTCTTCCCAGAATTCTCTAATGCAGTGTGAAGACACTGGGGATTCAAATGTTCATTTTTACCTTTCTTCTTTTCCCCCATTTTATTAAAAAAAAAAAAAAAAAAATCTAAGCCATTTTCTTTTCCAACTAGTCTGTGCTGAATTTTCAAAGACTTTCTGAAATTCAAATGTAGCTCTGTCTGGAAAGATTTCTCAACAACTTTCTGACCCCTTCACCCTCACACACAACTGCCCATATATGTCCATTATATGCATGAGGGACCAGCTTAACTCATGACCAGAGTCCTAACAGCTGACAAGAAGCTGGATTACCAATGGCAGACTCCTTACAGCAGTCTTCATGACATTATTCTGAATTAGGTCACCAAGGCCAGGATCCAGTCCTTTCACCCAGCTCCCACACTGGTTTCTAGTACAATGAGTGACTTAATCTCCCTGTCTCTCAGCTCTCATATTTAGATTAGCCATACATCTTTTTTTGTTTGGGTCATTCAAATTGAGACTGCAAAATATTAAGGCACAAATACAGCACATTCAGCATAACTAGACCTTTGTGTCAGCTAAGGCCTTCAGGTGCTTCTGCAGAAAGATAAAAGGAAAAAAAAATAATTAACCTCAGTGTGAATGGATTCTCTCAGTGTAGTATGCAGAAAATTCTGCAAGTTTAATAACTTCATATTTTCAGTAGAAGATAATGCTATGTTTTTTGTGCTGGATACTAAACTTCACATAAGATGAGAAACAACAGGACAAAAGGTAAGAGATAAAGGACTAGGTTTAAGATGTATCCTACTGACTGTCAGCATTTTAAACCATTCCTTCCATTATTTACAAACTCATTACTGATTGTCCTGACTTATGCAGCTATAGTTAATATTTCCTGCAGTCTTTTTCTGCTTGATTCACTGTAGGCCTCTATCTCCCATATTCTGTAATCAAGTTATGCAGTTTGTCTGAGGTGATGTGAAGGCTCGAGCTTGTTTTCAGTATGGAACATCCCTTTATAGCTGATTCATTCTTGGGAGAGAGATGTAGGTTAGGGTAAGCATAAGGCAGCATGAGGATTTTAATTGCTGAAAAATTATTACTAGCATAGCTGGCAAAACATAATTCTCTGAAGGACTTTGGAGAAACATTAAAACTCTATGTGCAAAAGTAGCCAATATGAAATGTGTTATGCTCTACAAAATTATTTTCATACTAAAATAATTAAAGAGCACTTTTGGGTATGGATTAAAGCTTTACTTTATAAACAAAATAAATTGCCTCTTTCTGTAATGGCTGAATTTTAAAAAATCCAGCATAACAAACCCCCTTATACTTGATTGAATACATTGTCATTTTGTATAACTTAGAATTATTGAAGTAATAAACTTGAAACGGAGACTTTGGTAATCTTTATTGCACTTTTACTGCCTTGTTCACAAGAGCTTTTTTAGACACATATTTAAAAAATACAATATAGTTAATAACTGCTAGATTTTTGTTACCCTTGTTAATTTTGGTAATTAAAATTTGTGTCCTGAAATGTTAAATTATACCTTTGCAATGCAGAAAGAATTTCCACATAAACTGTGATGAATTACATTTATATCAAGTAGCTGTTATCTAGGAGAAAATTTGGGGTTACAGAGGAAGAAAACACTCATGCTGCACTATACACTTCACACAAAGTAAAAGAAGGACTAAGATTTTCTGTGGTTGTAACCACTTAGAGGCCAAATTTACATGTAGAGATTCCCAATTAAGCATTATTGCCAGTTAAGTGCAAATAACAAATGCTATCAAAAATTAGAATGAGATCTATGTCCAGACCCTCTTCTATGATTCTAAAAGGTTTTCAGGTGAATAAAGGGCTGCTTTCTGGTGAATCCACCTTGGTTTAAAGGAACCACACATTATCTTATTCTCAGAACTGTGGCTGTTATTCACTTAAAAGAAAAGGAAATCACTTACATTATATTGTCAGACTTTAAGTCTGGTACTTAGAGTCTGCTTTAATCTCTTAGTACTCTTTCTGCCCAGATAACGATCAGTTTTTTTCTTAAGTTCCTTTAACACGGACCCAATTATGCAGGAGCTCACAATCCCCATACACTGAGACTCATTAGAGGCCAAAATTATCCTAAATTTTACTTGAATCTATTTTAATATTCTAGATCCTTGGAAAGAAAGAATAAATAGAGGTGGTGGCTTAAAAATGCCTTTTGGACACTGAGTCCTGTTCTACCTTGTGTTTCTGTTTGGCAAGTGACCATAGAAAGGGAGAAGCCATTTCCTAAACAATATAGGGCAGCAATAACAGAAAGATGTCTCATTAATGTAATTTTGTCAATTTTTGTCAAGTAGTTCAGAACTGACCTATAGAACTGATAATCAAACTGGTTTCCTACAGCTTCTTGTCTTTGCATATCTTTTTTTTTGGCAACAGCACTGTGAAATACTTTTCCATGAAACAAGTAATCTGATTAGATAGGAAAAGAATTGTCACATAGATCAAATTCTTTGCCAGCTATTACTTTCTTGGTGGCAATACAAAGTTTTTGCTTTGCATATTTTACAGCATCATATCTGATTTCTGAAAACTGAATTAAATTAGAAAAAAAAATTACTAAATCTTTTCTGGCTTGATTCTGGTGTTTGTGACTTTGGTCAGAACAGTTATGTGAGTTTTTGTGTTTGTCAACCAAAAGAAAAAAAAAAGTGGGTTTCAGCTGAAGGCCACAACAACTATTTTGTACAAAGGTTATAGAATAGGTCTCAGAGACACTTGAGCAAGCTATTCTCAAGGCTTTAGGATTAAAATTGTTATTGAATATGATTCAGCAGTTAAAAAATTAACATTGGATGCAACACAATCAAAAGGCTTTAAACACCATAGTAATTACATTGATGGATTGCAGAGCTCTTCTTAGCAGAGCCAAAATATAAAAACTACACTCAAATGACATTTTTTGAATTTAAAATAAGAGAAATTGATCATTTATCAAACCCCACCAAAAAAATCAGATTCCTCATATTAAACTTTAGCACAGGACTCTATAACCTCATGGATTTCCTGCTTGTAATGTGCTGACATAGATTAAATGGGGTTTAAAAATATCGCAGTTTGATAGACAATGATCAGATAAAGAGCTTCACGAGAATCCTGTTCTAAGCTTCAGAAGTTGTTTTATTTAAAAGTTCAGTGTGCCTTTCACCACCTGTTTCATCCTTTCATCCTATCAAGGAATGATAATTGCATCCCTGAACAGGTTCCTTCTGGTAGCAAGCATTCAATGAGTCTTATTGTCTTATTCATCAGACCCCTGACATGAAGTCCAACTGATGGTTAATTATTAGTGACACTCCTCAGGCATTGATTCAGAGATTAGTAAGGTTTACCATCTCTACTAATGTCCTGCATAATGGAATGGTGTGCACTCCCATCAAGGTCACGGATGACAGCAAGCTAGAGTGGACATGGTCCATAGAGTGGAGGGCAGAGCTGTTATTGAGATGGACCTTAGAAGGCTGGAAAACTGAGATGCCAGAAATATCAGGTGGCTCAACAGAGGTGTAAAGTCCAACATTCTGATGAAAAATCAAATGTGTAAGTAGCACATGACTGTAGCAAACACAACCACCTGCATCTTGGGCTGTATTAACTAAAGAATAGCTATTAAAGGAAGCTGTTCCTCATCTCTCCTTAGCACTTGTGAGATCTGGACTACCATGTTCAGTTTTGGTCTCCCCAGGACAGCAAGGAAACCTCCAACAAAAAACAAAATAGGCCCAAGAAGGTTGGGGTATTTTTTGCTTTACATTCTTTGATCTAAAAGCATTTGGGAAATTTAATTGGCCCATAAGTGATTAGATTTGAAGGGGAAATTAAATTTCTGTAACAGAAAAGAGGTAAACTTAATTTTCCCACTAAGATTATATTTTTCCTTCTCTCTTACTTATGGACAAACTCAGTCTGACACCTTAATAGCATTGCTCTTACCTGCTTGTCCTTTGCCAGTTTTGAGACTGTGATTCCTGAGGTGACCAGGTTAGTTTCCCTGTAATGCTTGCCCATGATTCTTTGCCTTAGCTTGCAAACTTCATTGACATAGTTGGTTTTATATGGAAAAGATCTAAACCTCAATCTTCATGAAACTTTATTATTCATGAGACTGGAACAAGTAATATATGTCAGACACCCAATTAGTCTCCTTTAATGCGCTTTTCAATTGCAATGATGTACAACAGCTCATTGCAGAGTTAATGGAGCTGAGTGCAGCAAGCAGGCACACACAACTTGGAAAGGATTCTCTCCTCCAAAAGTTAATTTACCCATGTGGAGCTTATTTCCTGTATATTACAACTTGTTCCTTCTAATCCAGCTGGAAAATTCCTCAATAATTCTCACATTTATTAAAATTTGTAAGTGTAAATATTATCTACAAGCTCCAGTTGCAGTAGCAAATCTGAAGTAACTGAATACTCACATAAACTTTTGCCAGACCAAAGGAATAAATGTTTGGATAGATTTAAAACACCAGTACCATGATAAAGTTAGTTCTTTAAAAGGCTTAAACTCTGGTATTGAATTTTTTATACTGGTAGACTAGTTCATAAGACAAGAAACCTCATTTTTATGACGTGCTTCTTCTTTTTCTCTACTCTGACACCCTTTATCACTCAAATTTGTACAATTAATTTATGAAATATCAGAATGAAAGAGATTTCCACATCAACAACATAGTAAATGAAGAGTCATAGGGTCTCAGCAGTATTATTTTCAGAACAAAAATATTCTAAAACTATTGGTTAGAAGAAAGGAGGAGTCACTTAGTAGAGTAACCTTTTCTCTTTTTGATAAATAATTAAAAGAGAAAACAGAGACATAGAGACACAGAGACAGAAGAAAAACTGAAACAACTTTTAATCTTGTAAAAATACTTCTGTAGATAAATACTGAATTGAAGTCACATCATGTTTGTTCTAAGATAGAAGAGTCTTGGAATTTCCTCAGGAAAATGCAGACTTCTCATTAAAACAGCAATTATATTTTCCAAACTGGCAGCTGGGCTGTGTGATTGACAGAATCACAGAATCTCTAGGTTGGAAGAGACTTTCAAGATCATTGAGTCCAACCCATGCCCTAACACCTCAGCTAAGCTATAGCACTGAGTGCCACATCCAATCTTCTTCAAATACATCTAGTGACTCCACCAGCTCCACAGGCAGACCATTCCAGTACTTTATCACCCTTTATATAAAAAAACTTTCTCCTAATGTCCAATCTACCTTTCCATTGGCAAAGTTTAAGACTGCATCTTTCATTCTGCCAGTCACTGCCTGGAGAAAGAGACCAGTCTCTATCTGACTAAAACCACCTTTCAGGATGTTGTACAGAGTCCCTTTGTGCCTGGGCATTGTCCAGCCACACCGTCCCCAGCCTATAACATTGAAGGGAGGCTATTATGACCAAAATGCAG
The DNA here is from genome assembly GCA_013396955.1 of Regulus satrapa. Lineage (NCBI taxonomy): Eukaryota > Metazoa > Chordata > Aves > Passeriformes > Regulidae > Regulus > Regulus satrapa. The sequence continues at coordinate 93,733 of VWZN01003128.1, forward strand.
GACTTGTCACTTGGACTTATTAAATTTCATCTTATTGGACTCTGCCCATCTGTCCAAACTTGTAGGTCTCTGCAGAGCCCTTCTACCTTCCAACAGATCAACACATGCTCCCAGCTTAGTGTCATCTGCAAATTTACTAATGGAAGATTCAATACCCTCATCCACATCATCAGTAAAAATATTGAACAGAACTGCCCCCAGCACAGACTCCTGAGGGACACCACTGGTGACTGGTCACCAGCTGGCTGCAGCCCCATTCGCTACCACTCTCTGGGCCTGGGCATCCAGCCAGATCCTAATCCAGCAAAGAATGCTCCTGTCCAAGCCGTGGGCCTCCAGCTTTATCAGGAGTGTGCTGTGGGAGACAGTGTCAAAGGCTTTGCTGAAGTCCAAATAGACAACACCCACAGCCTTTTCTGTATCCTCTAGGCAGGTCACCTGGTCATAAAAGAAAATCAGGTTGCTCAAACACAACCTACCCCTCCTAAAGGCATGCTGCGTGGGTCTGATAACCCTGGCCATCCTGGAAGTGCTGTCTGATAGCACTCAATATAAACTGTTCCATTACCCTAATGGGTACTGAGGTCAGGCTAACTGGCCAATAATTACCAGGATCCTCCTTC